>LPNX010879069.1:845695-864008 GCA_001517045.1 Pseudotsuga menziesii | reverse complement strand
ATATATATATATATATATGAAATTGGCTTACACCCAATATATATAAAAAAATCATCATGTTCATGTGCAATGGGGTCTTAGGCCCAATATACCAATTAAACCTTTGAAGTATCATCATAAGAAATGGGGCTTATTCCCATAAATGTTAGGTCAAAATTTGGGATATTACAGTTAAACAATTTTAGATTCTTAATGTTACATGTTTCTATTCATTTTTTTCAACAAATAAATATTGAAAGGGCCTTCATTTCTAGATTAAATACAAGTTGTTATCATTGTACATGTATTACATACTAGTTATAATTATTGAAAGGTTATCCTTCATTTTTTATTCTAATACTCTTTAAGTTAATTTGGTCCTTATTGCACTCTTTAAAATAATTTATGTAGTTGTTTGTGATTTATTCCTTTATTCCTCTGTGATAAACTTGTATGATCAATTTAGGGTACGATTATACTTATACATGGACTGTTGTGCTAAATTTATTTTGAAATAATGTAGAATAAATTAAGTGTCAGTTTCTTCCTCTTAAGTAGTTTCTCAATGTATAATCATCACAACATAATCTCAACCCAAAATCCGACACCTTGCATGTCTAAAATTCGACACTTATCTGTCATATTTTCGATACATACTCTTTTTTTCCATTGGTGGAATAATGTCGGATCTTAGACATTCTAATAATGTGGGTCGAAGATCCGAGTGACCATTGTGTCTCATATTCGACCATTTTTCCTTCCAAAGTGCTAATCAAAATTGCATAAACCGTCGAAAATCCGACGTCCTCTGACCCTTGAAGCTTCATTCGTTCGACGGATAGAAGTGTTGGAGGAATGGAAGCGTAGTCAATTTTTTATCGAGCAAGTATCGGATAACCGAAGTCATCCGAAACTGGAAGCGTCGGCCTTCCAACAGACAGAAGTGTCGGAGGAATGGCGTCATCGTCAGTTTTTTATCCAGCAAGTGTCGGATAACTGACGTCATTTGACACTGAAAGAGTCGACCTTCCAACACGTTCTGACACTTTACCAATCAATCGTTCGATAGGCGAAGCATCATATTTATGACATGGCCGTCGGATGTGTTTATCGGAGTGTCGCAAGCACATCGAAAAAACGATGTCTGTTGATGGATTTTAAAAAAATCCAAAGATTAACTATTTGTTCATGCTCATATATTTTGTCTCTTGTAGGAATCAACACATAATATTCCTATGGTGTGTCCTCTTGACAAAAGTCTAAATCAACCAAAGCAGCCATCAAAATTCATTAGCAAAACCTAAATCTAAAATTGCAATTCTAAAATTTCAACTGTCTTCCACAAAGAATCAGAATTTTAGTTAACTATGAGGCTACCCTCATGTTGACTAAATCTTTGTAGGTAATAGTATTTTGTATCGTTTCATGGTCTTATTGTCACTTCCATCATCACATAAATCCACCTACAACATTTCCTACTAACATAGATCTCAAACATCTAGCAGTCAATGGAAATTTCCTCACTTAATTTCTTCATTGCATAACCTCAATAGTATGAAATGAATCTAGAATTACACACAATAAATCAAATATAAAATCACTTGTTGGAATGTATATGCAATGAATTATCACTTATGCATGTAACAATATCACAAACAACATTCTTAAAATGATTTCCAAAGGTTATGCTAACTCAAATCATGCATCAACACATCAATCGTTACACATCTGTATTGTCATTATATTGTGATTATTACTTTCTTTAATTTTTCATTTTCAAAGTGTCTCCCTTCTTCACCAGATTGCAACATCAAGAGTTCACTTTCTCCCTTAATGATGGAAAATAGGTCTCATGCTAGGACAACATCAATAAAAGGTTCATGGGATTCTTTTGCAACATTAAAGGAATCATAACCCAACATCCTCATGGTCTCACACATGGCATCACATCCAGAACATGAGTATACCTCTCATTAATCCTTGGTTATTACTATTAACCAGTTCAACTATGACACACACTCATATGAATACATGAAATAATTTAACAAACTTTGTTGAATTAAAGATTCACAACTTGGTTCATGCTCTACCTTGAAATAAGATACTCATACATGAATTCAACATTCCCAAATATAGCATAAATAGATCAATTCATATAATTGAACATGGATGAGGGACTCTTACCAAATCCAATTTCAGTATTTATGAAAATTAACATAACCAACTCATACCTTTCATGGTTTCCATCGATACCCTTGTTGTTACATTTGATGGTTGTTGGCAATACCCTTGTTCATGGGTAGATCATTATAGAAACAATATCATCAACATCATCCGTCTTGGTTTCATAAGTACATCAACAACCATATTATATTATCAGGTAATAATCATTGAGTATAGGAAATAAGCTGTTCATATCCCTTATGTGGCTCTATCATCGCTCAATACCTAACATATTATCATGAATCATATGTCTCAATATGATCACTAATTCATGCAATATCCAATAATTCATTCACTTACATGTACAATGTCATTTTCATGTTCTAATCACTTATGCAAAGAAAACAACATTAATCACATGCTTATCATTCATGCAAGTAGTTTCCTCTTACTAGGGAAATGCAAGAAAAATAACAAGAGTAACAAGGGTATGGAATTATTCTCCATATTGATCCTTTATCCTAGCTTATAATTCCATAGTCATGGATTGTTGAATGGCTTCCTACCATTCATATTCAAACATTATCCATGACAATTTTAATTAATAAACATTGGTTTCAGCCTAGAATTTGACCACTAAAGGAAACTTGTTTGGACCAGACATTGGTGAGTTGACAAGCAGCTCAGATGATCGTGCAGAGGTTAATATGTGGAGTGTGTCAAAGGGCTCAAAGAGAGAGTCTTTACATTCAAAATTGTCAGACATTTTGGGAGCTGAGTTTGAGAATACAAGTGAGAACAAACTTGAGTTTGAGATTATAGGTAAGAAGAATTTAGCAAGTTTCTAAACAGTCAGTGATGGATTTGATAGAAAACACTAAAGAACTGCCAATTTTGTCAAATTTCTCTAAAAAACATGGTTCATTGTTTGCGGTCAATTCCTCCTCAGTCATGGATTGTAGGCCTGTAGAAAACAAGTATGTTGAGTATGTTCCCGTGATTGGGGCATGTTCCAGTAATGGTACTTCACCATTAGTCTGAGAATTTTCCCTGTATAAAAGATAGCTGCTAGAATTGACCCTAACTAAACTATCTTAAATGTTGTTTCATATAAAACCCCCAAAAAAAGTAAAAAAAAAAACTAAGTTTAAACTTGCAATACCTTACTCTCTTGCAGAAGGTGTTGATGTCCTTGTCCAAGGTATCGAGAAGACTAATAGCCTGTATAACCATGTTATCCACTCTATTGACATTGAATTTCATGTTGGCTCTATTGTAGTTGTTCCCAAGACCGAATTGAGCCTTCTCCAAGTCTATGTGATGCAAGATATGTGATTTCAACTCAATGGCAGAAAAGCTTTCTAAATATACTTTGTTGTTATAGAAGGGTACCTAAACCAAACAAGAATTTAGAAAAGTCACTTCCTATCTAATTCAAAAAATACTCGTACTAAAAACCACTTAATCACAGATTAGCTGAGAGTCATAGCTGAGGGATGTAGACACTGGTTATGCTCGTCATGTTGTATTGCTGGTTTAGATATTAGGACTCTTTTGATGATTCTGTATTGATGACAAATTGAGTATCCTAGAGAATACGTAAGGAACACTTTGAATAGTTTTCTTAAATTTCTTTGTTTTTGAATGATGGACAACAAAAAAGTATCCAACACACTTGAGTCCTCGCAGGACTAGTCAAATGTATATTTTTATTTATTCCTTGGGAATATCAAATATAGTGATTTTAAAACACATCTGAGAGAACAAAGAAATCATGGATCTGATATAAATCTAAGTTAATAAACAAATCCTTTTAACTTTCAGTATAAATATGATTCATGGTTTGTAACTAAAGAATTAAAAGACACTTATGGGAAATTGACCTCAACTTGACAGCTATTAGAGTTGACCTTGACTGAACTATCTTAAATGTTGTTTATATAAAACCCAAAAAAAGTAAAAATAATACTAAGTTTAAACTTGCAATACCTTACTCTCATGCAGAAGGTGTTCATGATGTCCTTGTCCAAGGTTTTGAGAAGACTAATAGCCTGTCTAACCATGTTATCCATTCTATTGACATTGAATTTCATGTTGGCTCTGTTGTAGATATGCCCAAGACCCAATTGAGCCTTCTCCAAGTCTATGTGATTCAATTACAGAGCTCTGTTTACTCATTTTTGCATGATTCCTCAATGTCAAAACTAGATATCCATTCATTTGATGCTATGACCTTACTCCAAACCAAGCCAGGATTACTACATATCAGCACTATGTACATCCATCAATTACAGTTACCTAGGATATGTATGAACATAATTAGTCAAGCACATGCAAAAATATTATAAATGGACAAATAGAAGAAAACAATGTGGTTTAGACATTCCCTAATTTCTATACTCAGATTTATAATACGATCACACTTTGTCTCTTAGGAGATAAGTCACTAACGAAACAATGGACATACCTGAGAGAGAGAGAGATAGGTATATGGTATTGTTAAAGTTAGCCACTATCCTCCTGCCCATGAACGTCTCCATTGGAAGAAGGCCAAACCTTCTTTCACTAGAATCAAAACCCAACAACACTGTCAAGCCCCAGGCCTGCAATCACATCCAGTTTTCCAAGACATTAACCACGAGGATACTTGAACCATAATGCATATTTAAACTTTTATGCATATCCCTAACAGACCTTACTATTGGAGCTTGATTATAGCAGATCCAGGATCTCTCTATTATTAGTTTGCTAAATAGCTAATTCTTTTTGTATGAGTCACATTGAAGTTGAAAAAATAGTGTAAAAACCCTTGAACCATAATGCAGCTTTAAATTTTTTTTCTTTTATGCATATCCTTAACAGACCTTACTACTGGAGCTTGTTTATTACATACCCAGGATCTCTCTATTATCAGTTTCCTAAATATCTAATTCTTTTTGTATGATTCACAATAAAGTTGAAAAAAGAGTATAAAGGGTGTTTTACATCATGGGTGGCCAAAAAGGCCTGGTACAATATATTTGTATTTTCAATGCATTCAAAGCTGTAATCCACACCGCCATCCACCATGTGTCTTATCACCCGCCAAAGTGTTTATCTTCCCATGAGCTTTGTAGCTAATAGGTGTTAGAGATATGACTATTAGATACAACCATAATCTGAGCTTTGAGCTAATTATGTTAGAGAGATAGTTATTATATACAACCATAATTTAAAGTATTAGTACCTCTTGAATGGGATTCTCATGCTCTTTTGGGTTGATGCAGTTTGTCACTCCCAGGGTTTTGGCTGTAGTGTATGTAATGCAAATAGTGAAACCCTTTATCTAAGGGATGCGAACATTATATATTTTGGTATATCTAACTGATAGTGCATTCTGTTCCTGGATAATTACTTCCATAGAAATTTCATGCTACTATCCTAGTGAGTTAGGCTCATAAATTGTGGTCCACGATTACATTTCCATTAACAAATAAAATGTTAAGGGTAAATTGCCTCAAACATTTACTTGACTGAGCAGGGTTGAACTTTCAGTCAGAAGCAACATTTCTAACAAGCATACTACCTCTTGTGCTTATGTAAGACAATTCAAGACAATCCTTTTGTTAGGACTTTACTGCCTTTCAGGGCCAACCATTCAAACTTATACTAGGACTTTACTACCTTTCAAGACCAACCCTTGGCTCAGGACCAGTACCTTAGTTTTTCAAAGGTAATACCTTTCAGGACTTTACTGCCTTTCAGGGCCAACTCTTCAAACTTCTACTAGGACTTTACTACCTTTCAAGACCAACCCTTGGCTCAGAACTAGTACCTTACTTTTGCAAAGGTAAAACCTTTCAGGACTTTACTGTCTTTCATGGCCAACCCTTCAAAGTTCTACTAGGACTTTACTGCCTTTCAAGACCAACCCTTGGCTTAGGACCAGTACCTGCAAAGGTAAGGCCTTTCAGGACCAGCACCTTATCTTTGAAATGTAAATCCTTTCAGGACCCAACTAGCACTAGAGGTAAGTAAAAGCAACTTAGCAATTCTCGGCAAGAGCTACAACAAACCAACTTAACAGGCTAAGAGCCCAATACTCGCATATTAAATTTTAGGTAAATTTTAATAGTTATTCTAATAAAGAGAGCATTTACCTTTAGAAAACTTGTTTGAGTTTTTGCCAATACCAATTATCTTGGATGCTCCTCTTATCTTGGCACAAATAGAAGAAAACAATGTGGTTTAGACATTCCTTAATTTCTATACTCATATTTATAATACGATCACACTTTGTCTCTTAGGAGACAAGTCACTAAAGAAACAATGGACATACCTGAGAGAGAGAGAGATAGGTATATGGTATTGTTAAAGTTTTTTTGTCCTAGCTATATGGTATTGGTAAAGTATCACCAAGGGGCTAGTTATCATGATAAATCAAAATATTTAAGGTAATTGTTTAGATCAGATATAACAAAGTTCACCTCTATGTATGGTAATCATCATCCTCAACTAAATGTATGTGTGTGCACGTGCATAAATACCCAATACACAACTCAATCAAACAAAATAAAACATATTTATACCTTGATTTCTGGATCTTCACACTGTCTTCTTATGCTTTACCTTTCAAAACATCATTCAACATACTTCTTTTTTTGTCCTGTTGCAATAGTTTCGTGTTAGGACCCATCAAATATGTTTATGTTTGTTCATGAAAATAACAAAAACAATCTAAATAAATACAATTCTATTAAAATGTAAATTACAATACTATTCAACTATTCAAGTAAATTAATTGTTAAGAATATATCACCTAATAAAACATGGATAACCAAAAATACTATGTATATAAGGCCATCAATCTAATCAAAAGTCCTTTTCTTGCCTCTTAACTATGGAAATGTTTCACAACGCTATATGTAACAAGTTCCAATGGAGGAGTCAAATAGCAGTAGTGAAAATTACACAGTAAAAATATAGAAATAGATGTTTTTTAATGTATTCTTCCTTACCATTCATTGAGCTCCTATCTGTTTCGAGAATAATTTAATATTCTCTACTAAACAGGACCAACCACGTGAAGGTGGAAGCTCTTATGGCCCTTCCCCCCCTCACATCACTCTCAACTCCCCAAACCCAGTGCCTATACTTGCAAATAACAATTTATTTCACTATTTCATAATGCAAATAACAATGCATCTACAATGAAAATTATTTCTCTCAATAGTTGAAAAATGTTTTCAGTAAATCATTATTTAAAGCATTCATTAAATCATTCAATCATTCAATGCATGAAAAAACCATTCATTTACTCATTCATTAAAACATTAATTTAGTCAATGGTAGAAAAAAATATCAGTAAAGCATTCATTCATAAAATAGAGGAAAAGAACATTAATTTTTTTTATAAATAAGAATTACTCAAAATTTGTTTAGTCACTTCCTTTTTACTTTTCTTCGCTTTAAATATTTAGTTAGAGTTACATCTTCAGGAATATGATTATTAGTATCCCTACTAGTCTGCTTGCAAGTTTGAACTTCAAGCAAGGGGCGATGAATTTCTGCAATAATGTAAAAATCTTTCATTAATATATTTATATTTTGATAAATACGAGTAATTAATTTAAAAGACATTACAAATGTGTGTTTTTACCTGCCATGTGCACATCAACATGTTCAACATTATCTCGTACTGGCCCAACCTGTTCTGTGTTATGATCTACAGCTACATGCTTTGTAGTTGAATTGTGTAGAATTAGAATTAATGTTCATCATCTAAAATGGTCTATAAAACATAGTAGCACATTAATAAATTCATTACCAGGATGAGAAGCATGATATTTTTTTGGTTGGTTATGTACATCATCGACATGAACGGGATCATTACTTTCCTACACAAAAAGGAATAAATAATTTACATTAATTTATTTATAAGGAATAAATTGCATGAGCATTAATAAATTATCATTAAACTATACAGTTTTCACATACCTGAGCACGATGTATCAACAGAAGATCGTGCAGTATTCACAGACAAGCTTCTCTGGTGTTCAACAACGGTGTCAAAGCCATGTTCGAAGCCAATCTTCATGTAATCCGCACTGGGCAATTTTTTGAACCGGTCGGCCTTCATATTTGCATCATGTCATTAATTTTAAAGACTTTTGTCAAAACACAACAAAAATAATAATCTGTATGATATTTGGATGCGGATTCGGGTTTTGCAATACTTACATATTGGGCCGCCAAGTTGGAGTAACCACCAGGCCCAAGCTTGTGTTGGCCAATTTTTTCAATTCTTGCCTTTATGGCCTTAGATGTGTCCGAGAGCCTAATTAAGTTTTTAAATAAATTAGTCTATGTACCAAAATTGATATAAAAACTAGTAATAATAAGGCTTACAACTACATTTTGGAATGTATTGCATACCTCCTTGTTCCACCTGATGGTATCTTTCCTAATTTTCTCAGGCCCTTCTCTTTTCCATATTCCACCTGGTATTTCCACTCCATAGATGGAATCATTGGAGGGAACTCATACTGAGGATTATTTTCTAGGTGAACCCTATATTGGTCTCGGACAATCTTTAGATGTTTTCCATCCTTCTGTAGTACCTTCGATGTATCAAAGGTATCTTTTCTGAACAGACTAACCAAGCGATTAGTCAGATCATCCTTTAAAGCTTTTGGCTGCTTATTCCACATTGTGTGGATGGTGGGTCCAAATATCTCCAAGGCCAAATCGTTCATGTGTTTATAAAATATATCATTTCCTGCAAAAAATTATTGCCATCATTAGTCAACATTAGAAAATATTATCGGTATATTAGACACAAATTATAAAAAATAAATTGAACAATATATAATGACCTGGAATCCTCTCTATCTTTATTGGAACCAGTTCTTCATTCAACAAAAATGTACACTTTATTGAACCAGTGGTAGTCACACGAGAAGATCCAGGAAATGCTTCCACATCTCTATCTAGCCCTGCATCCACCCCTTCTTCTGCAGCATCTATTATGGGTGGGGCAATATCGGCTGCACCCTCCACTGTTCTCGGTGGTGTCGTAGAGCGTGTTTCCGATTGTTCAGTGGACAATATGGGAGCAGTGTGTGGTGTACATGGAGTGGTTTGGTCACTGGGACCAACATTTCCTTGACCACCACTCATAATCTCCATAGCACGTTGTAAATTAAACCCATTGTATTATAAGTTACACATCATATAAAATCAAATATTATAAAGTTTTTATAAATGGATTTACATTTTTATTCGATAACTTACGTCCACTTGTTTGCGTTGCTGTAACAACAATTGAATCCTTTGTTCAAGCCCTTCTCTTAGTGGAACTGCCAATGTCAAATGAATCAATTCCTCATTTTGTTTTTCCCTTGTCCTTTGTAGCACCCTCAATGGGTATGCAGACTCTCTAATTCCACTATCTCTCATCAACCAAGAGACCTCATTCTGTAGAGAGTTTTGAGATGTCGTTTGATAAACAGAATCCCCTATCTGTAATTGAAATATATAAAACATTGCTTAGTCTTTGAAAATATAGTGTGCACAAATAATTATATTAGGGATTACATCTAGGATTACCTGATGCCTAGCTGAGGGCGTGGTCTGATCAATAGATGGGGATTTACCACGATCAGCCACCTGCAAAAAAAGTAGAGAACATTATCACAATGAACGCAATATGTATAATATAACAAATACATAACAAAAACAAAAATGAACACTATGATACATGTTTTATATGTGTACATTTTTTAAGTATTTAGAATGTGGAATTACATTTAGGTTAAATAGTTGCCTTGAGTCTCCAGTCATCTGATCAACAGCTGGGGAGTTTCCTCGGTCAATCTGCAAAAAAGGTAGACAACATTACCATCATGAAAGAAACCATAAAAATGAAAGAATACATAGCAAAATAAACATAATGCATTACGATAGATATGTTTACGATTTTAAAGTATTTGAAATGGAGAATTACATTCATGTTTGGTTGTTGCCCTGATGCTGTAGTCAATTGATCAATAGCCGGTTGGCTTCCCTGATCAACACTCTGCATGGAAAATCGATAATATTATATAAAAAAACCTAATATACTAATGAAAATACTTAACAACGTATCTTTATGTCCATCCTAAATTTAATATTACATTGGCAATATCGATGTATACCTGCTGCCTTGACTCGGGCTAACAAACATCTACGGAGATGGAGGTGCCCCTGAGAGAACCCTGCATAAAAAACATACTAAAATTTACATAAGGAAACATGAAAAGTAGATCATTTCAATTACATGCTAACAAAAATTCCTATAGATGTTAAAATAATTAATAAAAGGGTGGTTAAATTGTTTGTTGTACCACAACCATACTAACATTGTTTGTCTCTACACGATTCAAATTGTAATCAATAGGAAGTTCTTCGCCAGCAGCTATTGATTTAATTGAACATAAAAAGACACGGTTTCCTTCACGCGACTCGAATATGCAGTTGGGTTGCTTTAATGTAGACCCTGGTTATGTACTATTTATAAACCCCGCAATATTACCGGTTTTTTTAGCCTTTCGTCCATGTACATTGTTGCTCCTTTATTTTGAGATTTGTCTTTCAATTGTATATAATTTGCTGACAACCCATATCTATGCATACTTCATGTATATTGGACCAGGCGCATCCAATAACTGTAGTTGTAATAGGTTCTAACATACTCCATCAATTCTGTACATCTACAGTATCCAACCTTTATGCCATCCATGCAAAACAAGCCCAATCCATGCAATGAGGATGGTGCAATTCTATATATCCTCTCATTCACACAAAAATCATTGTTTACTTTATGAAGATCGCTAGGCACCCATTGTTTCACTAGGTGTTGGTACCTTAAGGGCATGTCGATGTCTCCCACTGTCTCATCATCATAGGAACATGACCCCCCTCCTTGGAGAAAAAATTCATGCATTTGTCAAATTTTCTTTTGATCTTCTGACATCTAGTTGATCTAGCCCATGTAGACCTACTAGATGTCTCACTTTCCTCTAGCCTTCCCAAACTCCCTTCATTGGCGAAAGACAGGTCTCACAAATACCTGTTTGGTTCTACCTGCACCGTGGCCAAAAAAAAATTTGGCATAAGCATAGCAAAATACCAGCAAAAAAATGTGGAAAGAATTATAAGAAAAAAAACTTGGAAAGACTTGTAAGCCAATAACTTGTTAAAGAAAAATCTTGTCAATAATGAGTTTGGTTAATAGGTGTGGGAATTTGGTAGCCCTAAAAATTCTATTGTATGCCCCTCTTTTGGTTACATACAAGTCTCCATTCTAACTTATTGCTTACATTGCCTTTTGCTAACATGAATTGGGTAGGCTTCATAAGCTTCAAATGTATGCTTGTGGCCATTGTACTTTATCCTTTCAATGTTGTCAATAGAGTGGCTCAGTCAACCGAGTTGACCCACAAGGTGGCTGGGTCAACTGAGTTGACCCCTAACCGAGCTAACTCGGCCTTTGAAATGATTGGAGTGACAAGTTTGGTACCGAACCAAGCAAATCAGGGTATGACTGAATGGATTGGTAACAAAATGGTCAATTCGTCCCAATCCATACTAAATTGACCAAGTGAATGTGGGAATGCACATGCCACACACATGACACTTCAATTCAAAAAAAAATTAACCTAGAAATATAAACATCTAGACTCTAAACCTACTTCATTGTCGAGTCAATTAGGTTTGTAGGATTCCTATACATCATAACACCATTTGGAGTAAAACACAACTTGCTTTGTGATGCAAGAGGATAGGCTCATGGAAACGAATTCATCCATGGCTTGATCAAAGTCATATGAATTGACAGACCTAGGGTCTCAACACTTGTAAATTCTTTTATCTTGATTAAAAATTGAATAATATGGAAGAGGACACTTTTCCTTTCCACTTGTAAATGTTTGGATAAGAGTTGTTAGTTTGTTAGTGAGTCACTGATGAATCATAGGGGTCGGTTGAGTTTATTAAGGACTTTGTTCCTCAATTATAGGATCTGTAAACAGAATTAGAATAGAACTGGAGGTTTATTTAATGCAGATCCAAATCATTTAGTTAGGTAGCTTAGGTTAGCTCAAGGAGATTTTTGTTAGCTCATTTTTAGGTGAGGCAGCTCATAGAAGCTTGGGTAGCTCAAGAAGGATCGAGAGGGAAGAGAGAAACTAAGGGTTTGCAGATGGACAGTAAAGTTTTTTTATAGAGATTCAATGGAGGAAATAAAATTGATTTTTTATTTATTTTCTGAGTGTTGAAAACCTTTGTGTTGAAAATTGTTTAATGTGTTTACTTAAAAGGAAAGCATTCGTATCAAGCTGCCCAGTGATAATACGTTTGACAGATCTTGAGACATTTGAAACCCTTGTATTGAAATTCATTTTTTTGTATGCATACAAAGGAAGAAACTTTATGAATCGCCCAGGAGGAATCGATTTACAGCTTGAAGAGGACTATATAAAATCGTAAGTTATTACATGTTCCTTCGTATTCAATGGAATCGCAGTTAAAGCTTGTGAATATACAGTTACCAATCTATTAGGAAGTCACTATGCATAATTAGTAGAAAAAGTATGTAAGTTATGTTTGATCCATAGTAAATATGCATTATCGAGAATTAAAGTGGACAGAGGTTAAAGAGGCTATGTTTTCTCGTAAGAGTTATTCAATACGACTTTGAAATTGGTTGGAATCCAATATCTAGGATATGACGGTTCCTGTTCAATACGAAAAAGTCCAAAGTGTGTGGTGGGACCTCCAAAATATTCTTTGTAAGTGGTTTATAAACCATTTATTAGAATCCTTCTGAAATTGCTGTTGATTTTGTTTAAGATTCTTTGCTAAAGCTAGCAGAACTACTAACTTTTGTGACAGTTGGTCAAGGTTGGAGAGTAAGCCTAAAATTCACTTTCTGAACAAGGTTTTTGTAAAACTAAGGTCTGCATAAAGTTATGGTAGGTGGTTCCTGCATCAAGTGGTATTAGAGCCTAATTTTATCTTTGAATAAGATTGGTAGAGATGATAAGATCCTGGAAGCAGACAATAGAAGGTGAAAGGGTGGACAAGAAGGACTAGAATGCAAGTAGAGGATGATCCATTGGTATATGGATGAACAGGATCAAGGATCTTGAAGGCATAGGATAGATGTTATGCTAACTGTAAATTTAAGATTGCAGGTACAAAACTAAGAAGGATGATGACAGTGACAGAGCATGGAGGAGAAGTCAAAGTAAAGTTATTCCCTGGTAATGTAGGAGCTTATAGCAAGTTCATATTTGAAAATCTGATCGAGGTAAATTGAAATTTTTTTTTTTGTTTCAATTTAACTAATGATATAGTTATGGAAGAAATGGTAGACCATGGAAAGAAAATCCATTTTGAGAGAAGGAGTATGATTGTTCTAGAAATTGAACATTATGGACTATGACAGCAAAGTTAGCAAAAGGAAAAAGACTGCTACAGCCGTATATGTGTATGGGAGGTGTACATAAGAGAACTGGAGTTCTCATTTAACTAAGAGAAGTGTCTCTTGAAGAAGGAACTATACAATAAGAGTACTATAATAGAGAACCAATGTTGTTTTCAACTGAAGGTAAGAAATGTGTGTGAACACAAACATTCTTGAGAGAGATTGGAAAAGGGAAGTTGCAGAGGATGACAATAAAAAGAAATTCAAAGTTCTTGAGGAATCAAATCTATTGGAATCTGACAGGTAATGGTCTTTTATTTCTATTTTCAACTAAATTTTGAAAAAGATTGTTGATGACAGATAGTAATAGTGAGAAAGGATAGGAAGATGGCAGTGAACCAAATAGTATCCAGCTGAAGGTTGGAACAAGGAGGACAAGTTGAATGTTCTCAAGTGAAGGAATATTTGCAGAAGCTAGAGGAGCATAGTATGCTCAAATGAAGATTCCAGAGGAGGGAGTCAATAGGAATTCTAGAGGAAGACTAAGCATGGGAGAAATTAGTATGGTATTCGAGGATAGGTTGATAGAGTCAACTTATGTTAATGGCTTGATTGCAGATTATGATGGGAAAGGAAGAGCTCATAGAAGAAGGGAGAATAAGATTACTAAAGATCATATTAAAGGTTCAAGAATCTTGAAGATCAGCTGAAATTGAAGTACAACTAGAAGTGATGGAAGGACTGCTATAGAATAATGGAGAAGACCAGAGGTATGGATGGATTTTACCAAAGAAGGTAACATGGTATATGTTACAGAAGAAGCTGAGACAAAGGACAAATGTTCAGTGGAAGAGAGGAAAACTCATAAGAGATGAGTTACAACAAGAGAGAAATGCTGAGGATATAAGCATTTGTGAACCTGAACAAGGACCTATCCTAGGAGAGGATAGTAATGATGACAAAGACAAGTTTAGATAGTCAATTTGATGACTATAAAAGACTGTGAAGATAATTATATAATTGATGACCAGCAGCAATGAAGTGTACAGATCTACATAAGTAAAACTTATGACAATTTGCAGACTAAAGTATGGGACCCAGGAGGTTTCAAGACTATAGTTACATGACCCAGAGGTCATGGTTTCTTTTGAAACAAAGCAAGGATGGTGACATCAAAAGAAGAAAACAAGGAAGATACTGAACAATAATTCATTCAAGGAATTCATTAAAATGTCAGAGGTTATCTTACGACATATTGACTTATGTTTGTTTCTATAGCAGGGATTAATCTGTTTTGATTGCAGGATAAGTGAAGGATAAAAGTGGCTAATATGTACAATCAGGACACAGTACTGATACAGTACTGGAGCAGTCAAGAGACTTATTGTTGACATAATGCTGGAAATATAGCTGGAAGGGGTTGTTTGAAATGAGAACACTGCTCAAATTCACATTTGAGTATCTGCTCCAAACCTACAGAAAAGTAGTAGGAAGGGAGCTCATGGACAGGAGCCCATGAAAAGTGTTTTTCAAGCTCGAGAGTCTGATGCAGGAGCATAGGCTCATGGAAACAAATTCATCCATGGCTTGATCAAAGTCATATGAATTGAGAGAACTAGGGTCTCAACACTTGTAAATTCTTTTATCTTGATTAAAAAATGAATAATCTTGAAGAGGACACTTGTCCTTTCCACTTGTAAATGTTTGGATAAGAGTTGTTAGTTTGTTAGTGAGTCACTGATGACTCTTAGGGGTCAGTTGAATCTTGGGTGCTTTTTCTCCACAAAAAGGGGGTAAACAAACCTAAATAAAACCAATACCATTTAATTTCAGACCCTATAAAGCAAGTTGGATTGTGCTTCAGGTAATTCTCGGCAGTCTCTTGAAGGAGATCAATAGAAAATAACAGTATTTGGTGGCTTTCCTTGCAACCGTAGCTCACAAAACAACCCTAACAATATCTAGACATGTGCACAAGAGAAGTAACAACCCCAGTTGGCCGTAAAATATCAATTATTTTTTGCATTAAGGGCCCCTGTCAGTGCAATGATTCTTCCCAATGTTCGACAGTTGCCCTGTGATTGCCATTACATGATTCCATCTATAAACCACTAGTGTGGTTTCATCATTGCTCCCATTCAAGAACAAAAAAGTAGACATGAATTCTCTCCCTACATTAAGTCCACATGCACATAATGACTATCTTTGGTACTTCCTCCAATTTGATTGGCTGAAGCCCCATCAAAGAAGATGCAGTTACAATTATCGAAATAGTTTATTTAGTCAAACTTATTACCTTTCTTTTTTGTGTTGACTTAGCCACTTTCAATTCACTAACTCTAAAATAGCTAATAAGTGTTGGCTAATAATGGTGACGATTCCTGGTATTATGTTTCATTAGGTTGCAACATGGCAAACTTGTGAAACAAAATACCAGGAATCGTCACCATTATCAAAATAGTTTATTAGGTACAATTATCAAAATAGGGAAATATGCAGGTACAATTATAAAAATAGTTTATTTAGTCAAACTTATTACCTTTCTTTTTTGTGTTGACTTAGCCACTTTCAATTCACTAACTCTAAAATAACTAATAAGTGTTGGCTAATAATGGTACTTCCTAACTTTTCAATATTCCTTTTGACAACAAAAGTGAAACATGAAACAATATCCTTACTTTTATCATCTTGCACAACTGATGGCTTTGATCAAACTGTATAAGTATTTTGTTCCCAAATTAAAGATTTTGAGACCTATGAACGAAGGGGAGTGAGATGAATGGTTGAAGGACTCAAATGGAGGATGAATTGATGCCCTGTTCTGCCTACCCAAAGGTCCTTTTATAATGAAAATTATCCCTAACTTATCATTGATTTGTAGTCTTCTATTGCTCACCCATACTGCTCTACGAAACAAAGTTTTATGCCAATGTAGTATGTATATTCATGATGATGCTTGTTTTCACATATTAATTTTCAACCCTAAGGAAATGCTAACTTGTTTTCCCATACTAATTTTCAACCCTAAGGAAACCATATGGCAATCCCATAGTAGAAAGAACCAAAAAAGACTATACCCCACAAATCAAAAAGCTCTTAAATTAACCATATCATGCCTTCCTCAATGATTTGATGAAACCAAGGGGATGGAAAAAGGGAAAGGAAACATCAAATATCACTCACACCATGGAATAATTATAAAGCTAACCAACTGTCTAAACCACAAAGGTAATCTTATCTTGTTAATTGTAAGAGGGGCAAAAAAAAATCAAACACAGTGAAAATTGGCATAAAATAATCAAATAAAAAATGGACGACATCAAAATACCTAGTACTTGCTTAAAAACCCAAACATCATTCAAGTGAAATGTTCTCTCTTCACCACCATGGATTATATATATATATATATATATATATATATATATATATATATATATATGCACTACAGAGTAGCACTGAAGAGGTTAAAATATCCACTATACATGATCGCCAAGAACTAACATCATTCAAGTGAAGGATTTAAGAAGAATGTTGTAGACATTATATCTCTACTCATTCAATTTACTACAAAGTGTTGTAGATTGCTTATTCCTCCTCTCTATTTATCATTTACATTCAACTTCACCGTGAAATAAACAAGTCCTTGTAAATCTTCTAGTACAATGCCTTTACAGTAATGGATAAATAATGATGTTGAGTTCTTGGAGATCTTGTAGAGTGGATGTTTTAACCTTTGTGCTACTCTGAAGTGCATAAGCCAGTAGTTCAGAGGCATATTTCCCAGTGGCAACCTAAAACAATCATATATATATATATATATATATATATATATATATAATCTATGGTCGTGAAGAGTAGACATTTCCAGATTTGGCTACTTGGCATGTTAAATACATTTATATCAGTCTGTAATATTTGTTGATTTATTCCTTTTAGCTTGTCTTGATGATGATTGTTTTCCCATATTAATTTTCAACCCTAAGGCAACGCTAACTTTTTTTCCCATACTAATTTTCAACCCTAAGGCAGCCCTAAGCAATACAATTGATTAGCGTCACAGGAATACTGGACAAACATTCAAAGGTAACACCTCTAATCTAGAAATCTTGACTACATCCACATCACTAACCTTCAATAGACTGAGAATTCAAGTCTAATACTGAAGTAGCTAATCCAAAGAACCAATAAATAATAGAGATCAGTAATATGAGGGGATCATCCACCTCAATCATCCAAAGGATGTCAATATAAACATCACATAAAAGACTGAAGTGCTAAGCGCTAGAAAGGTTGGAAAGTGCCCTGATCAGTACATTCACCATCAATGAATTCAGTAAATTGAAAATGGCCTGAGGCCAAGGTTAATGCTTCTTTGGATAAGCTATCAGCCTTAGTATTGTGTTCTTTGAATATGTGAACTTTTTTTAGATGGATGAAGTAAGGTTCCATATCACGGATACGTTGACACCAGCGATCAAGTGCAAGTAAATTTAGTGATGATCTTCTATTGAACCAATTAATGATGGCTGTGGAGTCACCATGAATGTGCAGAGTGGGAAGGACCATGGATTTGGCACAATAAACAAGAGTCCATAAAGCAAGTAGTTCAAATCTGGTGTTTGTACTCAGACCAACACCCAATTTGAAGCAAAAATAGTGGTCCTGGGTGATCAAAAGATGAACACCTATACCTCCAATTTGATTGGATGAAGCCCCATCAAAGAA
>LPNX010879069.1:838195-840695 GCA_001517045.1 Pseudotsuga menziesii | reverse complement strand
TGATGATGATCTCGATGATGATGATGATGATTATCATCATCATGAGGATGACGATGATGATGATGTTGATGATGAGTATCATCATTATGAGGAAGATGGTGATGATGATGACGATGATGATGAAGATGATGCGCATGTTGATGATGATCATGAAGACAACGATGAAGATGACGATGATGATGATGATGAATACCATGATGATGATGATGATGACGACGATGAAGACGATGATGATGAATATGTTGATGATGATGATGTTGTTGATGATGATGATGAAGATAATGAAGATGATGCGCATGTTGATGATGATCATGAAGACAACGATGAAGATGATGACGATGATGATGATGAAGACCATGATGATGATGATGATGATGATGAAGATGATGATGATGAAGATGTTGTTGATGAAGATGTTGTTGTTGATGATGATGATGATGACGATGATGATGACGATGATGATGATTATGATGTTGATGTTGACGATGACAATGATGATGATGATGATTATCATCATCATGAGGATGGCGATGATGATGATGACAATGATGATGAAGATGATGATGACGATGATGATGATGTGATGATGAGTATCATCATCATGAGGAATATGGTGATGATGATGATGATGATGATGATGATGAAGATGATGCACATGTTAATAATGAACGTGAAGACAACGACGAAGATGATGATGTTGATGATGATGATTATGATTAGATGATGATGATGATGCTGTGTGATGACGATGAAGATGATGATGTTGATGATGATGATTATGATTAGACGATGATGATGATGATGTGTGATGATGATGACGACGACGATGAAGATGATGATGGGTGATGATGACGTCGATGATGATGAAGACCACGATGATGATGATGATGATGATGTCAACAATGAAAATGATGATGATGATGATTATGATGATGATGATGATGATGATGATGACGACAATGATGATGATGATGACGATGATGATGATGAAGATGATGGTGATGGTGATGATGTTAGTAACACTTTTTTTTTAAATAAGATAAAATAATAGTTCTAATTAAATATTTACCTTTCAATATATTTCATCATCTTCTTCATCCATGTCAGCGTCTTCTTCATCCATGTCATCATCTGTATCATCAAATGCATAGTCAACATTGTAAGGTTGGCCATATCATCATCATCATAATCATCAGTTACGCTCAGGGTGTCATTGTTGGAATAATATTCATCGACATTGTCTACTACATCATCTTATTCAACTATTCCTTGGACATCTTTTGTTGGATCATCATCATCAACTAACTCAAGTTGATCATGCTCGTTGTCATCACATTCTTCTTCTAGAAAACCCTTTTCATTAAGATCATCTAGGTTATACTTTACCGGCCTTCCCCTTGGATCATGTCTCACAACAAACGACCATCCCGCTTTACCTAGAACCTATGATTAAAATACTTGTTCACATTGGCTTGGAACAACATAGGGCTCTATTCCTAGCTCAAACAACCTTGTGTTTACCATGGTAAATCCATTATCATGTTCAATAATAGTTCTATCGGGATCATGTTGATTCAATCGTAACATGTACCATTTGACAATGAATAGAACTACCTTAAAGGATTTAAAGTCACACTGTATAATATCTTCCAAATATCCATAGTATCAATTTTCTGAGACTTCTAGATGTTTGTCAGTTCTAGATGAAACTGTGGTAACTTCAAAGACAATCGAAACCTTAGAATCTGATGTTTTCTTTGTTTCATCCAAATTTTTGATCCGATATCTACCTCCATTGTAGACCATTTCCTTATGGTGTTTTACCTGCAATAAGAAACACACAAAAAGATTACACAACCAATCAGTCCTTATCCAACAATACATGGAAAACAAGAAGATGTACGTCAATAAGTAATTTGCAAAATAAAATATTTAGAGGGATATTTGATTAATTATATAATTTCTATTTTATATTTTACACCATATGCCAAATCGATTTCCCTTTCTGTTAGATTGTTATCTCCATTGCATTGTGTTGCTTTTACCAATGAAGCCACACCTTCCCATGATATTCTATGACTCGATTGTGCACATAATTCAATCCATACCTTCATCCAGTCAATATTGTTTGCAATGTATAAATGAATTGCATCCCATTCTCGACCAACTATTTAATGACAATAACCATTAAAATCAAAGAAAGGTGTAAATCTCCTAAACAAAGACGTATATGCTCTTAATTGAAGCAATTATGACTAGAAAATACAAGTAGAATATGAAGGATATAATAAAAATCCACTAGCTAATAATTACCTTTCAACTTCCTCAATCTACCTTTCCCCTTCAGTTGCTCCCCTTCAAATTTGTTATTGGAGTCTGGATCACAAATGCGACATAAATTGAGCTTTGATGCTAAAATAGGAATATGTTCACTAACATAGAACATGTTTTGGTATACCGTATATCCTTCCATCATAGAACCCTCCAAATGTGCTAGTTG
>LPNX010879069.1:817717-838134 GCA_001517045.1 Pseudotsuga menziesii | reverse complement strand
TATATATAAACGATTATACGGAGAATTAAAGAAACACTAAGCACATGCAAATAATCACTAGTTACCTCATGTATTTAACAAGATTATATATAACTTGTTTGACATTGTTGTCGAAGTTGTCTTGGAGAGAGAGAGAGGTAGAACATACTATATCAATATACAAACCATGCCATTTATTAAAAAAAGAGTATACAAACAAGAAAAAATTATATGGACATAACAATAGTAATTACCTTGATGAATACATTCCAATCATGTGTTTTGACCCCCGCAAAATCACCTTTTTTAGTTATGATATTCTTCAAGTTTGCACAAAAACCTGTGGGAAATTTAATTTTCCGCGTTACTTCTTTGACAACATTGTTTTGTTGCTCTATAAACATCCATAGAATTGAGTTTATATTAACTTGTTCTCTGTTGGTATGAAATTGGATGACGTCTTTCATTGCATGGTTGCTTTCTTGAATGTCTTTGCACACTTTCATGACTTTATATTTCTCCCTCCTCAACTCTAGTAGTTTCCATAAGGTTTCAGTAACATTATTTACAATATGAATTGTATCAAAGAAATGAGTAATTTGTAGGTGCTCATAGTAGGGCAACCTGCTAAATTGAATAGGATAACTTTTCATTCCTCATGGAAGGCCATTAATACCTTCATGATCACGATGGACATCATGAATATTAGTTTCTAATTAATAAATTACATCATAAGTCAAATATGGCCACTACAACAAACAACTCACAATAAAAATTAAAATACATAAAAATTCATATACGATGATCCATACGTACCATGATGACAATTTCTATTGTATTGCATATTCCAAAGGTGAGGTGTCATTCTCTGTGGTTTTAATGCAGTTTCCTACTTCCCATTGAAAATATTTATTTCAATTGTTCTATAACTGTGATTCTTAGAGAGGAAATGCCTATACTCATCAAACACCTCCTTTCATTAGTGGAAATTTCAACTCAAAATGGGCCTCCTAAAAAAATTAATAAAATAATAGTTAAAATAATCAAATAATATTTATTAATTTTTGAGGAAGAAAAGAAAAAAAATACTTTTTTGTTTGTATTTTTGACATATCTCCGTGTGTTTTTACTCAAATTTCAATCGGGAGAGCTTGTTGGATACAGAATTAAATTCTGCATCCAACGAGTACCCACTTGGCATACTTTTGACAGACCCCACTACCCCAAAAATAAGAAATACCTGAAAAAATGTGATGATGATGTCATCATCATGTTTTTTAGGTATTTCTTGTTTTTCAGGTAGCGGGGTCCATCAAAAGTATGCCGAGGGGGTACTCATTGGATGTGGAATTTAATTCTGCATTCAATGAGCTCTCTTGATCAAAATTTGAGTAAAAACATAGAGAGATATGTCGAAAATACAAACAAAAAAAGTAGTTTTTTTTATGATACCTATCCCCAAGTTTATATTAAAAAAGTGTTTAAGACCTATATGGTATTTAAAATTTAAATCAATTTCATTGGCTAACAGATGATGACATGGAATTTGATTTAAAGTTAAAAGGCCCATTTTGAGTTGAAATTTCCTCTAATGCTTAAGCTTTTTGAACGATCAGATTTTATCTTAGGACCACAAACTGGACATGCAAATTTACCCTTTGTCTGAAGATGTACAATATTTACATATGGAATATCTATGTCAAATATATTCATATATAAAATATTCTAACTACTCCATATCATTAAATGCAATTAAAGTGGAACTTAAAATTACAAACAACAAAATGAAGTTAACCCAGGGGCATCATGTATTGTCCATACAACCATTGCATGGAATTGAAATTGCTTTTGTCGTATTGTTCTATATATGTCATACATAGTTATTCCATTCCATAACTTTAGTAGATCATCTATAAGAGGTTCGATGTACATTCATATCTTTGACTTGGAACTTACCTGATTCATAATTTGAAGTACATATAAAATACATCGAAGATGAGAACCATTAAGATATATAAAGCATGTAGAAGAGTAAAATAATAGATATATATATGAAATTAAGATACATATTAAGACAAATGAGATGCCACAACTACATTATAAATAAAACAGTTTTCATCAATAAAACCTGGAATAATCATCAACAACATTATGTGCTCCCTCTTTATTGACAACCATGGAGGAATGTTATTGTTGATAACAAAAATAGGCCACACCGTGTAAATGGATTTCATCTGTGCAAATGGATTAACACCGTATGCTGCCAAAGAAATCCTAAGATTACTTGGTTCTTCTTTAAAGTGAGGCCACTTTTCCTCAATATCTCTAAAAGCAGTACCATCTGCAGGCATTTGGATAACATCATCTTGACTTCTATTCCTGGCATGGTAATCCATAAATTGCACTATGTTTTTGCACCTGAACAGTCGTTGCAAACGTGGAATGATGGGAATATAACAAAGAACCTTTTGAGGCACCTTTTTTGTTACTTTATCTATACAATATCTATTTACATGACATTCCGGACATTCTGTTGGAAATTCATGCTGATTATAATATATAACATGGTCATCGGGGCATGCATGAATTGCTTCATAATGCATTCCAATCACTTTCATGATGGAAGATAAATCTCGATATGTGCGAGGTAAAATATTTGATGGTGGTAACAAAAAATCAACTATAAAGCTAGAAAAAAAATGTTAATGTAATAAATAAATAATATTAATGAAACATGCTTCATCTTTACAATGATCAATAATGAGTTAACAATACAATTATTAGAGGAATACAAATAAAATTTATCACGATCCTATATATGTGATGGATTATTTTAGATACCTTAGCATACGTGTGATTGCAATGTTTGAAAGACCATTCATAACCTTCAAGTTCATTATCAACAATATAGTAGAGAGAAGATTTGTTTTGGAGCCTTCATAAAGGGGTTCATATGCCTTATCAAGAAGAGGTATATCGTGAACATCATCAAATTCATCATCATTTTCATTATCAACATCGTCATCATCCTAACGTTAAATGAATCATGGATCAATGTATTTGTACCATCATCTTCAATTACATCATCAGCATGATCATCTTGTTAAATATAATCATTCACTTGTTCTCCATTAAACATACACGCTCCATGATCCTAATCCTAAACTTGTTCTGAAAGCACTTCCTCTGGATGACATGTTATAGGGTGTCTTTCCCTTAATATAAATACATGGAAACATCAATAGATATACATTAATATGTGAAAACAAAATAATACATACAATTACCAAAAATAAACGAATATAATAATGTTTATAATGCTAAACCTACAAATGGACTATATTCGTTCCCCCCCTCAATGTGTCCATGCTCCCTGCAATGTTTTGTGGCTGTTGAGATCAATATTCTTCTCCTTTTAAATCCCCTGCATTGGGTACACAGATAATAACATTTTCCATCACCCCTTCGTTTCGCTGCATCCCACAGTCTAGCAAGCAATTGTCGGTTGTCTTCGTTTGGATCCGGAATATTTAATCTATTTGACATTTTGTCATAAACTTCATTAATGAATATAACCGG
The DNA here is from genome assembly GCA_001517045.1 of Pseudotsuga menziesii. Classification (NCBI taxonomy): domain Eukaryota; kingdom Viridiplantae; phylum Streptophyta; class Pinopsida; order Pinales; family Pinaceae; genus Pseudotsuga; species Pseudotsuga menziesii. The sequence continues at coordinate 834,576 of LPNX010879069.1, read as the reverse complement.
TTGTCTTAAAAAATCAAGTTCCATGCATCAAGGTTTATGTAAAACGGAGAGAAGTCGAAGAATAAATAATTCCCAACAAACTGTCTATCGATGAAAAAAAAATTCCCACAACTGCCCATTGAAGAATAAAACAATTCCTGAAAACGTCCGTCGAGGAACAAATAATTTTCACAATCATCCATCTCTTCTACAACAAACATGTCAAAATGTTTAAAATGATTTATATTTATAATGGACATGCGTCGGATATTCGACACCTTGAACATAGTTACCGTTGAAAGTATGGGACCATAAAATTTAAAATCATGTAACCCTTAATTTGTTTTTTATAAAAAAATCTATACTGCTCGTCAGATATCCGACGCTTAGGGGTCGAATAATTGACATTTTTGGGTTCACAGACGTTGAATATCCGACAAGAAAGTGTCGGATAACCGACACTACAAGGGTCGGAAATCCGATGCCTGAGTGTCGGAGATTCGACTAAGCTATAAATATTTTGTTATCGGCATTTTGTTGATTGATTGATGTCCGACACATCCGTGCAAAATGTCGGATGACGTTGGATTCTGACATCGAAATTCGGATTCAAATCCGGTTGTGCATGCATAATTTTAACACCAATATTTCTCTTTCAGTTTCTAATAGATTATTTATACACTCTCTTTTACCATTCAAATATTATTTGTTTTTCTTCAATATTATATAACTTTGAAATATTTTAATTTTGTTTATGCAAATAGTATGATATTGACAAATGATTAACTATGTCCATAGAATATAAATTCCCTTTCCTTTACTAACCCCCATATGAACATTAATTCTATTTACATAGCATATATAACTATGTCTTCCTTTTATAGACAAGATTTTATCACCTAACAGTATATTGGAATTTACTCTCTATTTTTAACCATAATAGCATTTTCCTATCCTTACTCTTGTTTTTTCCTTACAATTATTTTGCAACTACTCTAGACCAAATCATGAACCTCCCTACCATTGAATTTTGAGAACACTTTAATCTTTTTATTATATTTTTCCATCCTCAAGCCAAGTATTGGTTTCTCTAGGGACTAAACTATGAAAAGGCATAGTTAACTTTTCTAGTTTCCAAACATAAATGATATCATTCTGATGATACACCCATACAACACCCCACCTCAGATATTTAGCTACCCATGGAAGCAAGAATCAGAAATATTATACCTATGTCTTTTAACAATACAACAAAAATATTTGTTTGTCTCTACTTTGTTTGAATGTACATCCAATACTCCTTCTAAGTACACTTTTTCTAGTATTCCTCATGCTTCAACAATATAAGTGTTTCCCCAATAAGGCCATAGAGTTCATCTTTTCCTTGAACCAAACTGAGGTTGGACACCACAGAAGTCTTTGGCTTTTATATTCTTATTATTTTCTATTGCTTGAAGTCCTTCACTTATCATTTGGAGCTCGACATTCTTTGTGAATAAATTTCTTTTTTTAATGCAAGAAGAATGAACCCCCTTGAGCTCATTTTCCCCCCTTTTTAAATTAGAAAGATATAATTTTAAAGTATGCCTTTCTCTAGTTAATTAAAATGGCGACACCTATTGTGTTATTTAGGGTTTTTCTCAATTTCTATTTTATTTGTTTCTAATGTTGAAATTTTTGAGCTTCCTATAATTGTATAACCCCAATAATTGTCTAAATTGTATAGATACCAAGGATTCTCTTTTATTTGATCTTGCCAAGAGGTTAAGCATAAAGTAAATTTTCAATTTAATATAATCATGTATTCAACTATATAATAAAATGTCCTATGTAATGTTTACTTTTCCACAATAAAAGAAACAACAAAACTTAATCACTTTTCATGGATGCAATACTTTGGCATATTACATCCCCTCCATTATAAGCTACAATGTCCTCATTTTTCAGAAGAAAAATATCTCAATTTTCGAACAGAGATGGGTACAATTCTTGTATATGATCCTTCATCTCCCAGGTAGCTTCATTTGGTTCAAAGTACTTCCAATGCACCTTTACCTAAGTGATGCCTTGGTTCTATAATATGACTTCTTTCCTGTCTAATATGCACAAGGGTTCTAGATGGATGTCCCCTTTTGGTTCTACTTGTATCAAATCTCAATCCACATGTTTAGAATCATAAACATACTCTTCAAAAAAGATACATGAAATACATCATGAACTTTGATATTAGAGGGTAGGGTTAGTTGAAAGGAAACAAGTGTAAGTTTTGCGAAATTTTGGAAAGGATTGTAGTATCTTGGTATTAACTTAAAACATATTCCCAAGTTGAATGAACTACTTTTTTCCTCTACTTTGAGAAATAGATTATTTCAAATTTCAAATTCTTTCAACCTCTTCTTTAAAATTACATCGCTTTTTCCCACGAGGCGTAAAATACACAGTGAATGGGTGTATTGTTAATTTATTATTTTCTTAATGTCATTAGTTCAGAACTCCATGGGTGCAATCCTTATAAAAGAAATGTATGCATAGCTCTTATGTCTGTCTTGAGCCATTTTAATATTTTGCTTAACTTTTATAACAATCCATTCCAACTCCTTGAGCATGTCGAGTCACAACATAAGTTTATCATCTAGGTTTTCCCAAGTAATTGAGATGTTAAACATTTAGCCATACATAATCTGAAGGGACTCATTTTAGTGTAGGTTTGATAGCCATTATTATAAGCAAATTCTACCAAGTGTAGGTAATCTTCTCATTTCTTGGGATTATCCATAACATGCATTCACAACATGTATTCAAGGATTTGATTTGTCCTTTCTAATTGACCATCATTCCATGTATGGTAAGTAATGTTGAAAGTTGGCCCTGTCTGCAAACCTCTACATAGCGCTTTTCAGAAATTTGAGGTGAATTTTACATACTTGTTTGAAATTATATTCCTACGGATATCATAAAGTCTAATATTCTTTTACAAAAATGTATGGAATATTTATAGCCTTGAAAGTAGACTTAAGCCACATCAAGTGAGGAACATTTCTCAACTTATATACAACTACTAAAATAGAATCATGTTGTTCTTTATATTCAGGAAACCCTGTAGTAAAATCCATTAAGAGAGTTTCCCAGTTTGATCTAGGAGGATCCAAGAAGGAAAAAATTTTGAATTCCTCCAATCTTAGCAAAACTAGGACCAGATCAAAGGGCTCATCAAGACGATTCCAACGGCATTCGTTTCACCTCAAACGGACTTCGTATGAGAAATTTATCGCGTTCTATTCTATAAGGTCAACATGCAAAATTGGCAAAAAGAGGTGCCATGTGGCACCACTGACAGGGTGACATATGGCATCCGTATGGTATGGACAATATGACATGGCAGGTATATAGACCAACCAAAAGACGACATGTGTCATCACTCAGAGGATGACACATGGCATCCATACAGTATAGACCAATCACAAGGTGACACGTGGCAGTACAGATCCGAGCTGGCATATTGTTGACTGGGCGTATGGATGGTGACGTGGCGGTACGGCTCGATGACGTGGTAGATGACTTAGCTGAGCTGGCTGACAATTGGCTGATGAGTTGGACCAATCAGTTCCTACCACGTGGCAGGACCAAATTGGCCAAAATGGTTAGATGCAAAATAATGGCCTCCGCGGGGTTCGACCCTATGACCTCTGCCAAGGATGCTAAGCGCCTTCACCACTCGGGCTACACGTGGTCCTTGGTATTTGGGTTAAGGTTATTTTATTTAAACTTGGAAGTTTTTAATAGTGCAAAAAGGGGTCGGGGCCAGCCCCAACCCATGGTTTCAATGCAACAAGGTTTGTTACAATGCGACAAGGTTTGCTACAACGCCACGTGATATCCCCTCCTCCCGTTGGCACAACCACCACATGGGATGCGCCCACTATTTAAACACATGTCTTTTAAAAACTTTGGTTATGTATTTTAAGTGGGTTCGAACTGGTTATGGTTTTTAAGTGGGATTTGTATAGTTATTATTATATATGGTTTTAACCATATTAAAAGCCAACAAAAGGGTATGCCATTTTAAGGGCATTTTTAAATATGGTTGTTTATTATTTAATAAAAAGCCCAACCACATGAAAACCAACTTGGAGAAGTTGTAACCAAGACCAAGATAGGTAAATTAGTTGCAACCAAAGGAATCCATGAGAGTCATGTGAAGAAGGGCAAGCCAACCTATATAAACCCATTCATTTTCCATTTCCCACTCATGCTTTGGAGTGGAGACTTTGTAGCTAAAGGAGAGAAGGGAGATAGCGTAGCTCTGCAGGAGGAAGGTACGAGTGTTTATACTTGTTTTACACCGTCTTCAGGATTCGGAGTTGCTGGAAGCATTCTTGTTGTGTTTTGGGCAGCGGTTCTCTTCCTAACCATTGTCGTCAAGGTATCATTGTATCATTGCCATGCATTTTTCCTTCATGCTAAGATTATAGATCGGCCTTCCTATTGAGAAGCAAGCCCGGAGACATAGTCCATCCTGGATGAACTCTGTTATCAACTTGTTTTCTTTATGTGCGTATTGTCTATGCTGTTTGGTTCTCTTCTTATGGATTTGTGAGCTTCATTCATGCTCTTTATGCAATTCATGTTAACATCATAGAGTAGCAAAGATCTTGTTTTCGGATCATGTGGTATTAGAGCAGGTTTATGTGACGTTGGATTGTGAGTGTGGATGCTCACGAGGGCTAAACTACAAGCTGGTGAGGGTACATTAGAGCCTTACAATTCTGAGATCGGACGTGTACACCGAAGGAGGAAGATGGATGCTAATGATTCTCACATCGAGATGGAGGCAAAATTTCACAAGGTCTTCTACATGATGGCCGACAAGGTAGACAAGTTGTTTGCAAACTATGAAGAACGCATGGCAAAAGAAAGAAAAGGTAGTGAAGTAAAGAAGGAAGACAAAGAAGTGAAGGATGAAGGAAACACTTCAGTTAACCAAGGAGGAGGTGGCAAAGAGCCTCCTGAGCCTCCCTCTTCACCTTCAGCTTCAAGCACAAGTTCAAGTGCTTCTTCCTCATCTCATTCTTAGCATTCCAAGGTTCCTCACAAAGAGCCTCAAAAGAAGCCTTTATTGAAGCTCGATGTGAAGTTTGATTTGCCCATGTTCAATGGGGAAGCGAATGCAGAGAAGTTGAAAAATTGGATAAGACAAATTGAGGTCTATTGCTGAGTCCAGCAGATCAAAGAAGAAGATGTGAAGATTCATTTGGCTTCACTTCAACTGACAGGAACCGCACTTGTATGGTGGGAAAGCAAGGTAGCAAACAAATGGGTAATCTTCTCTCATCGTGGTCTGCTTTCATTTCTGCTTTACGTAAGCAATTTTATCCTTTGGGTTATCTTCATAAGGATATGATGGATTGGAAAAGTTTTAGACAAGGTAAGGGTCAGAGTGTTCAGAATTTTACTGAATGATTTAGAAAGAAATCTCTAGAGTTGAATATTTCTTTAGATTCTCCTGACACTCTTTTGAAGTACATTGGTGCTCTTCATCATTATCTACGCCATACTTTTTTGTTGTTGAATCCTACTAGTGTGGATGAAGCAAGTGTTCATGCTACTCATCTTGAGAGTAGGGGGAAGCATTTGCAAGAAGACCATCTGAAGAGGCCTTTCAAGCCCAACAACAACCACAAGTCCAAAAAGAAGGACAAGAGAAAGAAGACAGCTACTACCAATAAGGAAGGAGGAAAGCTCCATTGCAACCATTGTGACACTAATGGGCATGATGAAGAAATTTGTTGGAAGTTTCATCCTAAACAGAGGCCAAAGAATTATGGAGGCAAAAAGAAGAAAAATACCGTTGCAACAGCGCAATGAGATTTGGGTTCCGACTCAGGTGACGAAACCATGATTACATCCATGGGAATGCAAGGTAACAAAACTCCTCATACTGGTTCAAGTTCTACTCATCTTTCTAAAGAATGATAAAAGAAGAAGTGAGTTGTTTCACATCAGAGTTGTTTCTAAGCATACAAAGATTGAAACATTATTTGATCCGGGTTCTCAAGTAAATTTGATCTCAGAATCAGTTGTTAAGAAGTTGGGCATATAGACTAAACCTCACCCCAAGCCTTACCCTCTTGGATGGGTATGTGATAATGCTAAGCTACATGTGACTAAGCAATGCAGGTTAAGGTTTTCTATTGCTTCAAAGTTGATTGATGAGGTGGACTTAGATATTGTTCCTCTTGACATCTGCAGTATCATATTGGGAAGCCCATACTTGTATGATCGAAAAGAAGTATTCTTCTGTCACGAGAACAAGTACCATCACACCAAAAATGGGGTGGAGTACATCGTGAGAGCTCACAGTATGAAGGCTAACACCGCTCTTGTTAGTGCAGGATAGATGAAGAGACTCATCAACACTAATAAGAGATACATGCTCATGGTTTTGAGAGCAAAAGATGCTGAAGCATCCGTTGCTTTCAAAGGTTGTGATCATTCTCATAAAAAGGCTATGATTGATATTGTGGCTAACTATGATGAAATATTTCAGGAACCTACAGGTTTGCCTCCCGAAAGGGAGATTCAACATGGGATCCATCTCCAGCAGGATGCCCCTCTTCCTAATGTGGGAATGTACAGGTTGTCCGTAGTTGAAATGGCAGAGATTAAAAAGCAGGTTCAAGACTTGTTGGACCAAGGAGTGATCAGACCCAGCTCCTCTCTATGTGGTTCGTCGATTGTGTTGGTGATGAAGAAAGATGGTACATGGAGGATGTTCGTTGACTATCAGGCTCTCAACAAGATCACGATCAAGAATCGATACCCACTTCCTCGCATAGATGACTTGCTCGACCAGTTGAAAGATGTTGTGTTCTTTACCAAGTTGGATTTGTGCAGTGGCTACCACCATATCAGAATTGCAGAAAGTGATGTGTGGAAGATGTCCTTCAAGACCAAGCAAGGTCTATTTGAGTGGTTGGTGATGCCCTTTGGGCTTTGCAATGCACTTGCAACCTTCATGCGGGTAATGAATGATGTTTTCCGGCCATTCTTAGATGATTTTGTCATTGTTTATCTAGATGATATATTGGTCTTTAGTAAAACTTGGGAAGCACATGTAGGGCATGTAAAGATAGTGTTGGACACTTTGAAAAAGGAGAAATTGTATGTAAAATTTTCAAAGTGTGAATTTGGCAAAGCTTCATTAGTTTACTTGGGTCATATTGTAGGAGGTGGAAATTTAAAAATTGATCCTTCAAAAGTTGATATAATTGTCAATTGGCCTAGGCCTACTAATGCTACTGAAGTGAGAAGATTTTTAGGAGCTATTCAATATTGGAGAAGGTTCATTCAGAACTTCTCATACATAGCATCTCCTTTGCATGCCTTAACAAGTGTAAAGAAAACCTTCCAGTGGGGAGGTAAGCAGCATAAAGCCTTCGACACATTGAATGGAAAGATCAGCACCGCCCTAGTCGTAGCCTTGCCTGATTTGCAACAACCATTTGAGATAGATACAGATGCCAGTGGATATGCCTTGGGGGGAGTATTGATGCAGCACCACAAGCCTATTTGCTACCATTCAAAGACTTTTACTCAAGCAGTGATCAACTACCCCACCTATGACAAAGAGTTGTATGCTTTGGTTCAGAGTGTCAAGAAGAGGAAACACTACTTGATGGGTAAGGAGATGATCATCCATACCGATCATCAACCCTTCCAGTATCTCCAGTCCCAGACTAAGCTCCAGCAAGCTCGTCATTTTAGGTGGATGGGATTCCTTCAACAATTCCATCTAGTGATCAAGTACAAGAAGGGTACTAGTAACAAAGTGGTAGATATGCTCTCTAGACCTCCTATTGTTGCATCTATTGTTCTGAAAAATGCTTCTTTATCCCATGAAAGTTATATTGAGCAGTATGCTACTGATGATGATTTCAAGGAGATTTATGAGAAGCTAACCGATGGCACACAGGTAGAAGACTACTATTTGCAGGGAAAGTTTCTCTATCATTTGGGAAAGCTATGTGTTCCTATCAGTGAAATAGTCCATGTAATATGAGAAGCTCATACTTCTCTTGTATCAGGGCATTTTGGGGTAGGTAAGACTTTGGCTCATTTTCAAAGACTTGTGTATTGGCCTTGCATGAAAGACATTGTAACAAAATATGTAAAGGGGTGTGTGATGTGCTCTACTTGTAATCCCACTAATAGAAAATTGGGGCTATACTCACCACTTCCTGTTCCTTTCCATCCTTGGGAAAGCATTTCCATGGATTTTGTGGGGGGTTTGCCTATGTCTAGGAGGGGTCATGACTAGTTGTATGTGGTCATGGATAGGTTTAGCAAAATGTGTATTCTTATGCCATGTAAAAAGTAGGTCACTATAGAGCAGTCTACTTCCCTCTTCTTTCAGCATGTATGGGTTCACTTTGGACTCCCTGCATCCATTATCTCAGATCAGGACTCCCGGTTCCTTGGAGAGTTTTGGACAAAATTATGGTGTATGATGGACACCAAGCTGAAGAGGAGCACCACTTTCCATCCACAAACCGACGAACAGATAGAGGTATTCAATAGGACAGTTGTCCATTTGCTTCAAGGCTATTGCAAAAAGCATCCTAAGTTATGGGATGAACAGATCTAGTATGTGCAGCATGCCTACAACAGGGCTATGCATTCTTCCACTCAGAGCTCGCCATTTGAGACATGCTTTGGGTACTTGCCAAATACTCCATTGGACTTGACTTATGGGAGAGAGGTTGGTTCAAGCACTTCCAAGGATGAAGAGAAAGACCACAGGTTCATTGAGAGAGTTCAACAGGTACATCAAGCAGTGCAAGAGTAGTTGGAGAAGAGTCAAGCCCTGTACAAGGCTCTCCATGACAAGCATATATTTGATCATCAGTTTCAGGTCGAAGATCAAGTGTGGCTTCACATCAGTAAGGAGAGGATGAAAGGAGAATGCAAGAAGCTCAAGCCTATTAGATATGGTCCCTTCACCATCTTGGAGAAGATTGGGACGAATGTTTTCGCTTAGAGATACCACCATACATGTAGATCTACTCAGTGGTGAATGTGGAGAACTTGAAACTCTATGAGCCTCCCATGATCATGGATGAAAGGGAGAATGTCTCATTGCCATCAGTTGATGAATTTGCTCCTGAGTACATGGATGATCTAAAGGAAGATGTCATCTTGGACAGAAGGACAAGGACTTCTCACAGAGGTGATGTTGATTATCTCCAAGTGGGAATCAAGGGAATTCATCCAAGCAAAGCCAAGTGGATCAAGAAGGAGAAAGTGAGGGATCAATTCCCTCACCTATCTGTTGATTAGTAAAGGCTTTTGGAGGCCAAAAGCTTCTCAGTGGGGAGGAATGATCCAGGAGGATCCAAGAAGGAAATTTTTTTGAAGTCCTCCAATCTCAGCAAAACCAGCACCAGATCGAAGGTCTCATTGAGACGATTCCAATGGAATTCATTTCACCTCAAACGGACTCCGTATGAGAAAGTTATCACATTCTGTTCTATAAGGTCAACAGGCAAAATTGGCAAAAAGAGGTGCCATGTGGCACCACTGACAGGGTGACACATGGAATCCATACGATATGGACAAGATGACATGGAAGGTATATGTACGAACCAAAAGAGGACACATGGCATCACTCAAAGGATGACACGTGGCATCCGTACAGTATGGACCATTCACAAGGTGACATGTGGCAGTACGGATCCGAGCTGGCATATTGCTGACTGGGCATACGGATGGTGACGTGGAAGTATGGCTTGACAACATGGCAGATGACTTGGTTGAGCTGGCTGGGAATTGGCCAATGAGTTGGACCAATTGGTGCCTTCCACATGGCAGGCCCGAATTGGCCAAAATGGTTAGATGCAAAATAATGGCCTCCGCGGGGTTCGACCCCATGACCTCTACCAAGGATGCTAAGTGAATTCACCACTCAGGCTACATGTGGTCCTTGGTATGTGGGTTAAGGTTATTTTATTTAAACTTGGAAGTTTTTAATAGCGCAAAAAGGGGTCAGGGAAAGCCCCGACCCATGGTTTCAATGCAACAAGGTTTGTTACAACACAACAAGGTTTGTTACAAGGTTTGTTACAACACCACATGATATCCCCTCCTCCCGTTGGCACAACCACCACGTCGGATGCGCCCACTATTTAAACACATGTCTTTTAAAAACTTTGGTTATGGATTTTAAGTGGGTTCGAATTGGTTATGGTTTTTAAGTGGGATTTGTATAGTTATTATTATAATATGGTTTTAACCATATTAAAAGCCAACAAAAGGATATGCCATTTTAAGGGAATTTTTAAATATGGTTGTTTATTATTTAATAAAAATCCCAACCACATGAAAACCAACTTGGAGAAGTTGTAACCAAGACCAAGATAGGCAAATTAGTTGCAACCAAAGGAAACCATGAGAGTCATGTGAAGAAGGGAAAGCCAACCTATATAAACCCATTCATTTTCCATTTCCCACTCATGCTTTGGAGTGGAGACTTTGTAGCTAAAGGAGAGAAGGGAGATTGTGTAGCTCTGGAGGAGGAAGGTACGAGTGTTTATACTCATTTTACACCGTCTTCAGGCTTCAGAGTTGCTGGAAGCAGTTTTGTTGTGTTTTGGGCAGCGGTTCCCTTCCTGACCATTGTCGTCAAGGTATCATTGTATCATTTCCATGTATTTTTCCTTCATGGTGATATTATAGATCGACCCACCTATTGAGAAGCAGGCCCGGAGACATAGTCCATCCTGGACGAACTCCGTTATCAACTTGTTGTATTTATGTGTGTATTGTCTATGCTGTTTGGTTCTCTTCTTATGGATTTGTGAGCTTCATTCATGCTCTTTATGCAATTCATGTTAACGTCATAGAGTAGCAAAGATCTTGTTTTCGGATCACAGTTCCACTCTAGAATGCGTAAGTGTTGCAATAATCTAGATGGATCTTGGTGTTAAATCTTGACTTGTTGAGATTCTAGGCATTTAACTATATATTCTGCAATTTCTTCTTCATTTTAGGTCAAAAATATTATTGTTTAATTGTGGTGACCAATTTTTGATATTCAAGATATCCCAAATATGCCATTTCTTTTAAATTCATCCATAATAGTTTGTTTTAATTTGCTGAGTTGGGTACATTTAACGTGTTTTATAAATTGATCAATCGATCCTTACTCACTTCATAATTATCATGTTTATATATTGCAATATTATGTTGCATATTTGAGCTTAATTTCATGCAAACACCACCATGTTCAAGGGTTATTTTAATTTTTATTGGTCAGTTTCAAAATTACTAACGAAAGTTAAATAAATCAATCAAATGCTCCTATTGAGAGAATTGACTATCTTATTTTATTTACCTTTGATATTCTTTATCTCAAAATCATTGAAAAATCATATTCACATACAAACAACTTTGCTTGTTCAGCATTTAAATTTAGTTCGTCAAACACATATTTTGGACCAATATTATCATTTTTTAGTAAAAAAATCCATTTAGATGGTGTTTGTATATTTCAAGTGCATGAATTATAGATGCCAACTCCAAATGGTGAGTTGTGTAGTTTCTTTCATGTTATTTTAGTTTTCTAAATTCATAACTAATCACATGATCATCCTACATTAAGACTCCTCTAATACATTCTTTGCAGGCATCAATGCACGCCTCAAAATCCCCATAAGTATGTTCAATTTTTAAGATAGTAGTAGTAGTCAATAGGTGTTTGAGTTTTTGAAAGCTCGATTCACATTTCTTTGTCCATTAAACTTTACTTCTTTCTTTTGAAGTGAATTGATAGGATGATAAATCTTTGAGAAATATTTAATGAATCTTCAGTAATAATCGATGAGGTCTATAAACAATAATATATTAGTCACATTTCTAGGAGTAGGCCACTCCATTATTTCCATGATTTGGTCTAGGTCTATGAAAATTCCTTATTCATAAATTTCACATGTCCTAGGTACTGGATTTTATCTTTATAAAAATAAGATTTGTTGAATGTTGTATATAGTTCATTATCTTTTAAAAATTGTAGGATAACTTTTATATGTCTTTTATCTAGTTCATTTTCCTTCTAATAGATGAGTATGTCGTTGGTGAAGAAGTACATGTTTGTCAAGGTAATTACTATAAAAACTATTCATAGGAAAAAGGAATCTTTCACATGAATTGGTAATCCTTAAAGGCATAACCACGAACTCGTAATGTCCATAACGAGTTCTAAAAGATGTCTTATGGATAAGTTTTCTTTAATTCTTAATTGATGATAGCTCAACCTTATGTCAATCTTAGACGACACTTTAGCTCATTTGAATTGATCAAACAAGTCGTCTGTCCTAAGAAAAGGGTATTGTTTTTAATATGGACTTTGTTCTAACTATTGATCACCGATACATAGCTGGAGAGTTCCATCTTTCTTTAGAACAAACAAGATTGATGATCTCCGAGGGGAAACATTGGGCTTAATATAATATTTTTCTAATAATTCTTACAATCACATCTTAAGTCCCACCGATTCTGGTGTGCTTATTCTATGAGGTGGCTTTGAAATATGCACATTTCCGCATATAAGAACAATGGTGAAATCAATATCACTTTTTTGTGCTAGGAGATGTATTTCCTCACGAAATACATCCTTGAAGTCTAAAATTAAATGAAAGTCTTCAATATTATATTTATGTTTATTATTAGAATCCGTTACCTATATAATGTACAGTTTGCACCCTTTCCGAACACTATGTTTTAACTGTAATGTAGATATTTTTCTTACAAAAAAAATTATGAGAGATGCCCATTACCGACTTAAAATTTATGTTATAATCCCTGCAAGTAAATGTCTTTTGAAAACAGTCTAATACAAGTCTATGATTTTTCAACCAACCCATCTCTATAAGCAACTCATAAGAACCCACCGATAGACATTCAATTGTTTCATTGTAAATAACATATTTATATGTCTTCTTTGTCCCTATATCCAACTATATGAACCATCTTTAATATATTTAGTTTTCTTTAATGCACATTGCTCACATATTTTTTGGTAAACATAAATCCTACAAGATCTGAGATCAATGAGAATAAAAAATAGTTTTCCAAAAATTTTACCTTCTATGATTGATGGTTTATGCTCGGCTTGTCAATTATCCATTGGTGCACTAATTATTTGGTTGCTTGTTATATCATTAACAATAATAATTTATTTAATGTGATGAATATTTTTATTCGTCTTATTTGGTTGCTTGCTATATCATTAACAATAATAATTTCTTTAATATTATGAATATATTTATTCGTCCCAACTCTATGAGGGAAGTCAGTGAGTGGATGGCTATGGTTTCCATTGCAACCCCAGCATCAAGTAATAGTCTTAGATTTTTTCCTTTAGTCATCTTCCCTACATTTCCAATAGGTTGATTACTAATCTAAGCTGGAAAATTTGGCTTATTTTTTTTTTCCAAAATTGCTATTATTTTGAAAGGACATAGATTGATTTTTAAATGGAGAATGAGTGAACCCCTTTCTTCAGTGTTCTGATTTATACCTCTTCTTCTTATTTATATTTTTCAAGTTTTCATATATGTGTTGACTTTGTTCATGCTACAATCTTTCTTTGTGGAATGTTTCTTCTAAATCTTTTCAGAAGCCAAATTCAAGTTTGTTAGACAATAGATTTTTTTTATATAATTTTGATTTTATCCTCTTCTCTTTAATATATGATACATAACACAACAATCATAGAAATATATTAATTAAATCATCCATGCTCATCTATGTCATGCTGAGCTCATTAAAATACTTAATATTTTTATGATAAAATCTCTTCAATAGATTCTTAAACAATTTCTTTGATTCCTTCCACTTCACCTCTTTTCTTTAAATAAAATATAATTATGTTCATTTAGAACTATTATGTTCAAGTGGATATATAATGACCCTATTTGCTTTCTTGGTAACTTTTGTTTAGATCTTTGAATCTGCTTGACATAGGTTCCAATAATGATAGATTTAAATAATGATAAAGTGGATGCTGGAGAATGCTTCCACTATGATATTTCTCTGTTTATTATTTAATTAATAAATAAATTTTAGCCATGTTCACTGTGAAGAATGTTACAAAAATAATAGTAACAAAAATACATAGCTACTTTAATTACTATTTATTTTCCAAAGTTACAATTATTTTTTATAACTAAATTTAAAACATTTACAATGAGTCAAGAGTAAAAATAGAGATTAACAAAACTAAAATAAACATTTAAAAAAAGCCTGAATAATTGTTAAATATTTACAATTAATTATTGAGTGGTAACTATTAGTGAAAAATATTCATGAATAACAAGAAAATACATTAAAAAATAAACGAAAGACAATAAATAAAATTGTAATATAAAATATAATAAAACAATTCTAAAAACACATTGTGATAAAATTGCCCCAACAAAGGATTATTACATGTCCATAATCCCATTAACCTTCTTCAACCAAGGTCTAACTTAGTTTTGAATCCAACTGAGTGCACTCACGGAACATCTCTTATCATATATGTTCCTGTTTCTTAGCTAGAATCAAAACTTATTGTCATATAGTTCTTATCAGCGAGAAGCAAGACAGAATTCTTAGTAGTTCACTCTCAAAACTACTTGTCATAGATGTTCTTGTTTAGTAGCCAGAAGCAAAACTTTTTCGATTATCACCAATTTCGACGTTGTCGAGGAACGTGTGCTATAATAATATAAACCTTATTAGTATTGGAATTTGATTTAAAAGAGGAGAAACGATAGCTTAAATAAAGTCAAAGCTAAGCATGCAATTTTTCTTTCGATTCCTTGGTACCATAATATTAATTAAAAAGAGGAAATAAGGGTGGAAACTTAACAATATTTAATATAATCGGATAAGTGAAAGTATAAACGAGGAAAGGAACTTATTTTATAAGTGCTGACGATAGACACGCAAGTAAATAACTGTAAAGGGAATGGGAGGTCTTTAATATCTATTAGCTCAAGAACACCACTTATTTCAAACAATAAGAAATTTCCTCCTCATAAGTCATTAATGTTACAACCATTAGCCTAGTGACACTTTCTTTATGCTCAAGAGGATGGCTTGGGTGCCCATGTGGGAAAGATGGTTCGGTCAGAAGACTTGGCAAGTGGCACCTTGACCAAGTGACAGAACGGAGAGGAGCTTGCAGATTGAGTATTGGCACGCTCCCACAAACAAAGCCCACACACACCCCTTGGAGCATGGAAATCCCAGGAGCACAACACCCTAGCACATTGGTGGTTGGCAGCACACTTGAGCCTGAGCGCTCGTTGATGAAGAGACACCTTGGAGGAGTCCAAAGGAACGACATCCAGTGATGATGCATTCCATAGAGGCAGGTCTATCAACCACACTGGTCACACAAGGGAAACGCTTTTGGAAGTGCCTAGGGTGTCTGCAAGAAGTTGAGGGTCTGTTTTGGCGCATTAGATGCAATACAAAACTGAAAAAACAGACATCCATCAACTTGAATGGATATTTTGAGACACTTACACAATTAAACTAACGATCAGTAAAAAACAAGAAATGTAGGAAATTGAATGACCTTTCCAAATATATAATTTTTTTCTATTGAAAATGTTGCTAACTATATAAAGTTAGATATCTTTTAACGGGCACTTTTTATTTTGGGACAAATTATAAGGTATATGTTTTTGTGGGTGCAGCGTCTGAGTGTCTAAATGATGGAATAAACTTACGAAAACCGGTATACATATAGAGAACACATAGGACTAGTGCACGACTATTTTTCCAATAATAAAAATAATATTTTAAAATTTGTTTTTAATAATCTAAGAGATCAAACCTCGAAAATGGTACGTCAATTGTGGGTGCAGCATTTGAATGTCTTAATACAATTATTTGGAAGTAGGTTTTTTATAGCATGTAGAGGTTGGTGTTCATTAGTGCACCATATAATTTTTTTTTAAATGGTTGAGAAACGAAAGAGATATGGACAAAACACTAACAGTGTGTTTTTTGAGTCGAGGAGTGATGACAGAAGATAAATAAGAAAAAAACATGTGTTCTTGTTAAATTTTACATATTTAGAATCTACAAAAAAACCATATATGTTTCTAAAATCTCATAAAAAATGGAGGTGTGCAGCATAATCAGATGAACCGCTAAACACGAGCATATTCAAAATTTGGATATAGTGCTGAATTAGCCATGGTTTATCATACTCCAAGGCATAGGCATTTTGAATCCAAAGCAAAGTACAAAAGAAACACATAGGCATAGGAATTCCATGAAAGCATGGGTGGAGGCTCGGCCTTGTCATTTGGTGGGAATTTTTTTTTGAATTCAACCAATACATGAGCGCGATTTAGTAAAGAAAAAACGTGTGCGTAATTTAGTATAAGACAAACACATGCGCATTTTATAAAAGCCAAGCGTGTGCTCATTGTAGTTAACATCATTTTCACCGTTATCATCAACACCATCGTCATCATCATCATCATCATCACCTTCATCATCACCTTCATTATCATCATCATCACCATCCTCATCCTCATCATCACCATGATCATTGGTCATCACTCATCCTCAACATCACCATGATCATTGGTTATCAATCATCATCACCATCCTCATCCTCATCATCACCTCGATCATTGATCACCGATCATCATCACCATCCTCATCCTCATCATCACCATGATTATTGATCATCGATCATCATCATCAACATCGCCATGATCATCATTATCATCATCTTCATCATCACCATCTTCATCATCATGATCATGATCATGATCATCATCTTCATCATCACCATCAACATCATGAACATCATCATC
>LPNX010879069.1:780217-812717 GCA_001517045.1 Pseudotsuga menziesii | reverse complement strand
TCCTCGTCGTTGTCATCATCATCATCGTTGTCGTCATCAACATCATCGTCATCAACATCAACATCACCAACATCATCATCACCAACGTCGTCATCATCATCATCATCATCATCATCACCATCAACATGATCATCATCATCACCATCATCATCTATCATTGATCATCATCATCAACATCGCCACGATCATTGTCATCATGTTCATCTTCATCATCATCATCATATTTATCATCTTCACCATCATCATCAACTTCACCTTCCTCATCATCATCATCACCTTCATCATCATCACCATCGTCATCGTCATCATCATCACCTTCATAATCATCATCATCAACATGATCATCATCGTCACCATCAACATCATGAACATCATCATCACCATCGTCATCATCATTATCATCATCATCATCACCACCATCATGATAATCATCATCGTCTTCATCACCATCAGTATGGAGGGATGGAGTAAGGGAGAAAAAGGAACATATAGGGAGGGATGCAGAGAGAATGAGGGAGGTATATTTATAAAGAGATAGGGATATGTAGGGATTATTAGGGCTATAGAGAGAAACATTTATATGCATGAGAAGAAGGGAACACTAAAAACATTTGTTTTGTTGCTAGCCATAGAAAACATTTGGGAAGTTATGATCTTATTCGTTGCCCTAGCCATGTACCCACTCTATTAATTGTGCTTAACCATATCACGTGCGCGTTATACTTATACAAATCGCGTACACGTTTTTACTCTATATAACGCGTGCGCATTTTGGGACAGTAAAAACAGTGGATTGTTCTTGTCCGAGAGCAACTTCACTCTGTTTTTATGAATTTATCCGATTACCACGCTTTTTTTTTCTGGAGCACAAGCCCGCCTGTTAAAATACTCAGAATTTAAACATTCTCCATCATTCTTTTTGTTATGCAGGTGCAACATTGAGGATATCTTTCATGGTTGAGGAGCACACAGGATAAGATATCAAGCTTCGATGTCATTTCATGGTGATGGTGGATATACACAATTGTACAAGAAAATCAGCTTGAGGGACAATTTATGATTTAACTTTTATTCGCTTATTATTCAAGAGAACCAAAGGTAAATTTTCCCACTCATTATTGTTTTGATGGGAAATATGAACAATTGAGAAGGAATATTGAAGCACATTGAAGGATCAATAGTTATAAAGCAAGTTAAAGGTTTGAAAGCTTGTAATTGAGGAGCAACAAAAACAAACATTATTGACATTGATCATTGTGGTGATGGGGAATGTATGTAATCGACGAAGAAAATTCAGCAAGGAAGAAGAGACCTTAAGAAGTCATCGAAGAAGAGAAAGAAAAGAAAAGAATAGACATGATGAATTAGAGGCTTTCTTTGGAAACTAATCCAGATCCAATTATAGAGGATATGGCGGTTCATCCTATTAATCCAGCACAAGAAAAAATGAAGCATTCACTAGAGGGACCTTCAATTTCCATAATAGTTGTTGAACAAGCACCCCATGGAAGTATTCAAGAAGCAAAACGTAGGTGCTCATTAGGGGATGTTTCAAATCCCACATCAAGTCAAAGTGATAAGTTACCATGTCAAGACGAAGCTCATGAAGAGGCATTGTACATGGAGCCTACTGTTGAAGAGGCATTGGACATGGAGCCTACTATTGAAGAAGAAAATATTATCTGGACCATCGATGAGGATGTTGGACTTCCACCATCCAACTATCAGGAAGAGAATGAAGGACAACAAGTTGCTATTGAAACGCCAGAGCATATTGTTGATGCACTAGATGATAGAAATCCAACCCCCTTACCTCCATTAGAAAGCACACGTCAAAGAACTCCAAAGCGTATACAAGTTGATGAAGGACTCCTCAATCCCATTGAAGGTACGCTATCTAAACGTAGTATTGCTTATCAAACTCAACAGATACTAAATAAATATTTTGTTTCTAAATGTGATGGAGATAAATGTAGATTATTTTTATCATTGTTAAAATCTAGGGGCATGGATATTGTTAGGAAATCGTTAGGGATAAAGATGATAAAGCCTTCTGGACCAAGTTATCATATAGTTAAAAGCTTAGAAGATGCCTTTGGTAAAATTGGTAAGAACACATGGTCAAAGGACCGTAATGCAGCTCATTGTGTGTTGTCACAAACACTTGTAAATAAGAACACCAGGGTCCTTCGTTTTCTCAAGCCTACATCTAAACTAGTTAATTTGAATGTAAAAACCCTCCGTAGGTATTCTATTCGAAGAGAACATCTTGACGCAACCGCCCAGAAATATTTTTGGGCCTTTATTGGTCGGTTACCACATCGTGACATGAAGCTAGTTGATGCAGTAAACAGACTAGTGCAGAGTTTTTGGCATGATCACACAAGGCATTCTTCAAACTGGAAGGATGTACTAAAATTGAGAAGGGGTTCAAGGGACCATGAACCACATATTAAGCATATTCTTGATATAACACAGACAAAACTATACGAGAAATTTAGGAATGAACATAGACAATTGAATTTGGGGCAAAGATCTTTTGAGAAATGTAAGCCCTGGTATGTTAGAATAAATACTCTTCGTAACACTTGTTGTTGTAGATACCATGTAGAATATGAATATTACTAAGAAAATTTTTTGTACATTCATCGTGTGTTGCATACTAACCATGTGCAAGATTTCTCCTTGACAATACCACCGACCTCATCAAGAGAATTCATTCATAGTATCATGTGCAATAGGCCTGAGGGGCAAACTTACTATGCAAAATCCTATTTGGATGGAACTTGCTCCAACTGTGCTGGAATGGCATTATTGAGCCAATGTATGCATGAGACTAGAGACAATGAATTTGGGAATATGGTTACAGACATGAAAAGTTTCAAATATATCAACTATGAAATAGTCCCAGGGAAAGAAAGCAAAAAAATACAATTGGTGACATCTCAGGTACATGCATTTATCTATAAATTTATGTTTGAACAGTTGCATTTCATTCCTTACTTACAAAAAAACCTGATATTGAGATCATTTTGTGTCAACAGGTACAATTTAGTGTCTTCATCAAGGAATTTATTGAAAAGACACATCAATATGTTCAACATGTCCACTTGGCATGATGGCAGGATGAGAAGTTTAGAATATGCAGAGATACATTTCCTCGTGGTACTATCCTTTCAGTTGTTGATTTTTCCGAGAAATACACTCTGCAACCTCAAAATGAGATCCAAAGTCAATATTATCACTCTGAGTAGGTTTCCTTGATGGTGCATATCACATATAGGCATGGCCCAAATAGCAGTGAAGAGCAAAGAGAAATTCTAAAGGAATATCACTTCTACATAAGTGATGATAGGTGCCATGAATTCCACTATGTACGTTATTGCTTCATCATGTTCTATGATCATTTGAAGGGCAGGAAAATACAGATGGATCGACACTGGATTTGGTCTGATGGATGTGCTGGTCAGTTCAAAAATGCACGCATATTTCAATGGTTGTGTTCATTGTATAAAAACTACAAAGTTCCACATATGTGGAACTATTTTGAGACTGGGCATGGTAAAGGAGAGCATGATGGAGCCGGAGCATGTGTCAAAATAGCCCTATGAAGAGAGGAATTGAAATTATCTACAATATCTACTATTCGAAATGCTCAATCTATAGTCAGGTGGTGCAAGTCAGTAATGGGAGAGGAATCGGCTATGCGAGTGGAATCCACAAGAAAGAGACATGTGGAGAGATGATTTTGGGAGGTGGTAGACATAGATCGTTCACATGCATGGGAATGCAAGACTATTCCTGGGACTCGTGGCTTTCATTCGGTTTGAAGCTCTGATAACCCAGTATTTGAAATTTGGACCAGAAAACTCGCTTGTTTTTTCCCGCCTTGTTGTGATGGTGACTGGGATGTCTGTGAATCATTGGATTGGGTTGTTAATAAATATGCCAAAAATTATATTGTATGTCAAGTTAATGAACATGCCAAATTTTACATAAACCATATGTATCAATCATATGAACATTTCAATATCTCATTCACATGATATACATAACATTAGAATACATACATGTACCTCTATAGGTCATACCTATCAAAGTTCTTTGTAGGCTCTCTTACAGGACTAAAACCCTAATTTTTCAAGTAGGTAATATTGTCAATGTTTTCAGCCGATATATACCACTAGGATGATGGAAACAAGATGCCATAACGATAAACTTATGTTTTAAGACTTGTATAATTTCCTTATTGACAACTCACCTCTTATACCCACATGTCCAATGCCAAAGGGGTAGTTCCTAGTAGTGTTGGAATTTCATCTCTTTTTTTTAATTGAGAAGTTTAATTTCTACTTAAAATATAATAAAAGATAATAAGAGATTTGGGCCAAAGATGGACAATGCATTTCATGCCAATGAAGGCCAAACTTAGAAAACCCTATCCCTAACTAGGGTTTATTGTTTAACGTGCATGGCCCATAACCATAACCCTACCAAGGAAACCCTAATGCTAACCCTAATCTTATCTTACTATCACAACTCAATTCAGAATCAATCTAATGTCCAACTCAACTTTTTCAAATCCAATGGACTTATGCTTCAAATCATGTTGATTCAAAAAGTTGAATTTAGTGTGCATGTAGTGATATCATTGAAACCTTTAAATATAATAGTTTTTTCATGCATGGTTTCCATTCTATGCCCTCGGTAGGGATTCAACAATTGTCCGTGAAAGCCTATAGGAGGTGGAATTCACCGTGCCACAGAATCATGACCGTTGCTCAGATCGACGAATCGTTGGCTCCATTGGATTCATGACATCGGGATAGTGATAGGGTGGCCCTCTAATCTGGTTCCATGGAGAAGAGACCATTATTTTGGTCAATTTTGGAAACTAGGGTTTTGCTCAGTAAGTGAATATGAAATTTTTGCACATGGGGGTCAAATTCGCATATTGATCGACCATAAATGTGTGGCTAGCGTTCCCACATAACACATGCCTAAACACACTTGCACGACCCATTGGAAGCCATTTTTTATGCATAGTTTCCATTCTATTCCTCGAGTAGGGATTCAACAGGTGTCCTTGAAAGCCTGTAGGAGGTGGGATTCAATGTGCCACAGAATCATGACTGTTTCTTGGATCGATGAACCATCAGCTCCGTTGGATTCAGGAATTTCAGATAGTGCTAGGGTGGCCCTCTAATTTGGTTCCATGGAGAAGATACCATTATTTTGGTCAATTTTGCAAACTAGGGCTTTGCTCAGTAAGTGAATGTGAAATTTTTGCACATGGGGGTCATATTCGCATATTGCTCGACCATGAAGGTGTGGATAGCTTTCCCACATACAAAATGCCTAGACATTCTTCCACGACCCACTGAAAGCCCTTTTTTATGCATGGTTTACATTCTATGCCCCAGGTAGGGATTCAACAGGTGTCCATGAAAGCCTGTGGGAGGTGGGATTCATCGTGCCACAGAATCATGACCGTTGCTCGGATCGACAAACCGTCGGCTCCGTTGGATTCAGGACATCGAGATAATGCTAGGGTGGCCCTCTAATCTTGTTCCATGGAGAATATACCATCCCTTTGGTCAATTTTGGAAACTAGGGTTTTGCTCAGTAAGTGAATGTGAAATTTTTGCACATGGGGGTCAAATTCGCATATTGCTCGACTGTGAAGGTGTGGCTCGTGTTCCCATATAACACATACCTAAAAATGCTTGCACGACCCATCAGAAGCCCTTTTTTATGCACAGTTTCCATTCTATGCCCCGGGTAGGGATTCAACAGGTGTCCCTGCAAGCCTATAGGAGGTGGCATTCAACGTGCCACAGAATCATGACCATTGCTCGGATCGACGAACTGTCGGTTCCGTTGGATCCAATACATCGGGATAGTGCTAGGGTATCCCTCTAATCTGGCTCCATGGAGAATATACCATTATTTTGTTCAATTTTGGAAGCTAGGGTTTTTCTTAGTAAGTGAATGTCCAATTTATGCACATAGGGGTCAAATTCGCATATTGCTCAATCGTGAAGGTGTGGCTAGCATTCCCACATAATAAATTCTTAAACAAGCTTGCACAAACCACTAGAATCCCTTTTTGATGCACGGTTTCCATTCTATGCCCCAGGTAGGGATTCAACAGGTGTCCCTAAAAGTCTGCAGGAGGTGGGATTCAACGTGCCATAGAATCATGAATATTGCTCGAATCGACAAACTGTTAGCTCCGTTAGATTCAGGACATAGACATAGTGGTAGGATGGCCCTCTAATATGGTTCCATGGACAAGGGACCATTTTTTTGGTCAATTTTGGAAACTAGGGTTTTGCTCAGTAAGTGAATGTCCAATTTCTACACATAGGGGTCAAATTCGCATATTGCTCGACCGTGAAGGTTTGGCTAGCGTTCCCACATAATACATACCTAAAAAATCTTTCACAAACCACTGGAAGTCCTTTTTGATGCATGGTTTCCATTCTATTCCCCGAGTAGGGATTCAACAGGTGTCCCTAAAAGTCTGCAGGAGGTGGGATTCAACGTGCCATAGAATCATGAATATTGCTCGAATCGACAAACTGTTAGCTCCGTTAGATTCAGGACATAGACATAGTGGTAGGATGGCCCTCTAATATGGTTCCATGGACAAGGGACCATTTTTTTGGTCAATTTTGGAAACTAGGGTTTTGCTCAGTAAGTGAATGTCCAATTTTTGCACATAGGGGTCAAATTCGCATATCG
Source organism: Pseudotsuga menziesii (assembly GCA_001517045.1). Classification (NCBI taxonomy): domain Eukaryota; kingdom Viridiplantae; phylum Streptophyta; class Pinopsida; order Pinales; family Pinaceae; genus Pseudotsuga; species Pseudotsuga menziesii. The sequence continues at coordinate 805,970 of LPNX010879069.1, read as the reverse complement.
CTCGACCGTGAAGGTGTGGCTAGTGTTCCCACATAATACATGCCGAAACAAGCTTGCAAAAACCATCAGAAGCCCCTTTTGATGCATGATTTCCATTCTATGCCCCGGGTAGGGATTTAACAGGTGTCCCTAAAAGTCTGCAGGAGGTGGGATTCAACGTGCCATAGAATCATGGCCGTTGCTCAGATCGACAAACCGTTGGCTCCGTTGGATTCAAGACATCGAGATAGTGCTAGGGTGGCCCTCTAATCTGGTTCCATGGACAAGGGACCATTGTTTTGGTCAATTTTGGAAACTAGGGTTTTGCTCAGTAAGTGAATGTCCAATTTCTGCACATATGGGTCAGCTTTGCAAATTCCTTGACTGTGAATGTGTGTCTAGCATTGCCACATGGAACCTGCCTAAACATGCTTGTACGACCCACTAAAATCCCTTTTTGATGCACGGTTTCCACTCTATGCCCCAGTTAGGGATTCAGCGGGTGTCCCTAAAAGCCTGTAGAAGGTGGGATTCAATGTTCCATATATTGATGACCGTTGCTCAGATTGATGAACCATTGGATTCAGTACATCGTGATAGTGCTAGAGTGGTCCTCTACTCTGGGTCGATGGACAAGAAATCATTTTTTTGTCAATTTTGGAAACTAGGGTTTTGCTCAGTAAGTGAATGTGAAATTTTTGCACATAAAGGTCAGCTTGAAGGAGATTGTAGATCTTCCCCTCATACAAGAGATGTGAGCATTTGTACGATGAAATGCAGGAGGAGACAATGCCATTACGTCAATAACCATGTAATGGAACATGTTTATGTTTAGAAACAAGTGGCTATTATATTATGCCATTATTACAAAATATATATATCTTCACGCTACAAATGCTTCGAATAATACTTCATAAACATGAATTTATAAAACAAGATTCATAATAGTAATTCTCTAATCAATTTAAACTATAATAAAATCACACATAACTTTCATCTCTTTCAAAGTTGTTACTCGAGGCCATTCATCAAATGCCATGTACATTAACAAAATGATAAAATAATGTGTAGGGCATACATAATGTGTAGGATATAGTCATAACCATTATTTTGAATCAAGCTTATAATACTCAGATACTTTTAGGTTTGATGTGTATCCCATGTATTCGTTAGATGAAAGACATCATGACAAACAATAATTTTATTTATGTAGACCACATTGGTGCATCACTTAAGTGTGTCAACTTCGTGCATCCTTTAAACGTTTGTTAGGTTGTTATGTGGGTAAGGTGCTTTTGTATTCCACCAAGTTGGATCAGTTGCTTAGTTGTGATGGGTGCTTAAATGTGTATTAGACCTATGTTCCATCTTTTGAATACAATTTGACATTGTTAATATAACATTGTATATGTAATTGGATCGTGGTAAAAAACAATTAAAATGTACATTTTTGTCATTACATAATATTGTAATTGTGCATTGTTTTCAAATTTATAACTAATATCTCCATGCAATCGTAAAATCTATAAAAAAAATTGGGAACATTACACATAGAAACATTCTTTGCCACACATGTATAATCACACTTAAAAGACTGAACCATGAATATCTCAAGAGCCTTGATATGAAATATTTTTTATATCATGAAAGTTATAATACAAAAATAGAAGGCCTATCTATGGCCTGTCAATGTACATGTATCAAAAAAATATTTGATGTACATCTGCAAAGAAAAGTACATCTGTCCTAGACCGCACCCCTATACTCTAACTCTGGATTGTACATAAAAATACGTATTTGTCCTGGACTAACACATCAAAAATATAACTTTCTCTTTTTTTTCCCTAGACCCTGATGCTTTTCGACTCTGTCTATGACCACTCTACATCTCTGGCGACTACAAATCAATGGCAATATTTTCTTATCAGGTAACTGAACTACTATTGTCCATCAATAACAAAGTTTGAAAATTTAAAATATGACTCAATTGTAAATAAAACAAAGAATCATTGTATCCGTCAGGGGTATAGGCGCCTCTGTTGTCCTCCGCTTTGCAGAGAGCCTCTCTGCCATGCTTCTCTGCGAATAAAAAAAAATATGTCAATTATCTCAAAAATTATCAACATGTACATGAATGAGAAAGTACTAATCAATTATGTAAAAAATGAACATCTCCCCAAAAAAACCATTTCTAGGGGGTTACGTTGGGACTCTTCAGTAGTAAGAGGAGCCGTAGGTTGAACATCAACCTCAATTGCTTGCACTAATGGACCATGGTGTGGCTACATTCACGGAATGATTAAATAGTTAGACATCATCCATGTCCATAAACAATACAAATGAAATGTACAATTACAAATATTCAAGTAGATGTACCTTAGTGTGACTTATCCCTATTGTAGATGCGGCATTGACAATGGAATCAACAATCTCACTAAGGTCTATCACAGATGAATCTACATCCTGATGCTGTAAACATGTGAAAATAACATTAAGAAAAATAACTTGTGAAGTGAATTCATAGCTAACCAACAACTGCCATTGGAAGTGTGTACATTACCGTGGGATGAGTAGGTTGATCCTCATGCACACCTGCTCTGTTCAAGGAAGAGGGTCCTTGCCTGGTGTAAACAACCCCCTTATCTATGTTTGGACTACGGGGAGATCCAAACCAAAGAGGCGGTGCAGGAATCTGCGATGATGTCTACATTCATAAAGTGTTACCATAGTTAGCCATGGATTTGAATGGATGGAATAATATGTACTGAAAAAATAAGATGTTGTAATATACTTACCCTTTCTAGGGACATATCTCCACCATGGGAGGGAAGGCTTCCATCAATTTCTTGCCCCTCTTCAGATGCTAATAGCATCTGCAAGTTTAAAAATTATATTTACACTAGCGATCTATAAAAGAGTATACAGTAAGAAATTTAAATAATTCGAACAAGATTCAATCATAACCCATGTACTTACATTCTTCAAGTAATCTTAAATTCCACCTTGGACTATGTCATTGATATCAATGTCTCCAGCATCATGTTCTAAGTGGGGTTCCTGCAACTTCAAAAATTGTAAATATTAGACTAACACATGCATTAACAAAATTATATGTAATAACAAAATAACAAGTGTTTAAATATTCCCTCAATGGCGGTTCTTTGGGCCTCAGGTACAACCACACCGGGTGCAGTACCACCCTCGTGAGAGGCATCAATCTCCTGCAAGAGTAAATATTGCATATATATTATGAATCTTTTAATATGTTACATATAGTATGGAACAATTAAAAATTGAACAATAATAGAGTTTTAAAACAATTTCCTTACCTGACCACTAGTCATCATAATGGTACCATGTCTTCGTCCAGGACCATAACAAGGTCCCCCACACGATGTGTAGACATGTGGCTCGCTTTGAGTCACATGGGATGTCGGTCTATCCCCACCAATAGATGTCCCTCCACCACCAGAAGCTGGTGGTTGTACACCAGCAGAGGAAGAGGGCGTTCTTTGGCCAATAGTGGTCATGTGTCAAGAGACCATCTCAGCTAGAGTAAAAAATGCCTCCTGTGTCTGGGAATCCATGTCATGTGCAGGAGGGATGTCTGCCCTCGGTAGCTGGGCACAGGGAGTAGGTATCTCTGGATTGGAATCTCTATGCCTAGCATGGGGTCAGTGTTGGGGCATCCCCCTACCAACTCCCTGGAAGCCCAACATGTCAAAATAGTTGACATGTTTCCCCATCACAAACTCTGGATACAATTTTCGGAGGAAGTACATCGGTACTTCCCTATTGTTGTGAGGGGGGATGTCAAAAACCATGTACCACCTTTCCATCCAATTGTCTTTGATGGGTGGAAAAGTGCACCACTCAATAGAAATATGTGGCATGCTGATCTCTGAAATGTCATCCATCCTAGGCAGTATAAACAATGAATAAATGGATTTTTTTTTTTTTCATCTTTTTTACCTCATTGTAACTTAACCCATCAACATATTGTTGTCTTTTCCTCACTCTATAAGATGCGATTCTATACAAAGAATCATTTGATCTTGCGATCGTATCAACAATAGACAACAATGAATCTGACAAGGAGCGGCGGAGCTCATCTCCACCCCTCCAAGCCGAACCAATCTCTCTCAAATGGACAATAAAACTATGTATCTCCGCATTGTTATGATCCACAGTAGCCACGGCAATCATAAATACAAATAAAATATCATTAGAAATATAAACACATGATATAATGACATATCTAAGAACTGAAAACTGTATAACTAATGACATATAAACTAAATCTATCATGTAAATTTAAAAATTGATCTTGAATTTTACAGTAAAGAATAAACATTTAACATTTTTTCATTTCATATTTATGTCATAAATTCAAGTATTAATTCCAATTTTTAAGTACATGCATGTGTACATAAAGTGTCTTGAGTGCATATGTTGATTGCGAAGCTCCTCTAGCTTATTTTAATACTTGGATTATGAAGTTTCATTGAAATTGTGAGGTGTTGATTATTGCCTTTGTAGGACTAGCTCCCAGATTGCGGGTAGAGGCAACAACTAGACCCTAGAATAGGCAGCATAATGTGCTGTTGATGAATAAAATCCCAGTATCGGTAACGATTTTGTTAGATATGCAATTATTTTTTGTAGTGTGATGTGTTTTGGACTCCAAAGGCTATTTAGCAGAACTTTATGGATTTTATGGTTGCAAGGGTTCCACTGGATTAAATATCATGTATGATTTAGTATGTGATTGGCATGTTTAATCAAATACATCAACCTACCTATGTATCTTCATGTTGATAGAGTCTATTGTTGAACTTTGTTGTCTTGACCTTAACCAAAAAGTACCATTCGTTCAAGACGAAATATTTGTTAAAAGCATGGGAAGCTTCTATACCTTATTTTGACACTTGGATTGGGAAGTTTCATCAAAACTATAAGGTGTTTATTAATGTTCTTGGAAGAGAAAATTCGAGAAGTTTCATCAAAATTATAAGGTGTTTATTGATGTTCTTGGAAGAGAAACTTCGATATTTCGGATAGAGGAAAGGGATTTACAATGTTTGTTTATGTATTGTAGGGGAATATATGAATTCTACTTGATTTCTTTTTAGTTGTATATGCAAACTTGCAATGTGCTTGACAAACTTTGCATATTTGTGGATTTTGGTATGGATTCACAAGGATCCTTGTGAATATGCATATGGAAATAGTGAAATTCATTTGTTTTTTGAGTTAATTGGGGTTTTGGATTCCATTGGGCATGGGAATTTTGGGTATGAATTTTGTTAAATATTAAAAATTATTTAATTTTTATCATTAAATTGGGGAATTGGTTTCAATTGGCCAATTACATTGGGGTTCTTGTTTCCATTGGCCAATTCCATTGGGCAATTCCATTGGGTTTTTGTTTCAATTGGCCATAATTTAATTTAATATGGTTTAATTTTTCAATCTAGGGAAAATAAATTGATGAAGAAAGAGAAAAAAACATGAAAGGAAATGAGGAAAATACCTCACAAAGGGGAGGTTTATCCAAATCTAGAGATGGAGGGCTTTGGCACACCCAAAAACGTGTTTTCCTAGTCGAGATTTGCTCCTCCTTGGTCCAATAGCCGCACAGTGAGGAGAAAAAGACGGCCTTGGCCTTTAAAAAAAAATTAGGCTTTCCAAATCGCACCTCCATTTTAGTGAGCGAAATCGCGCATGCGATTTTGTTCACTAAAACGGAGGCGCGATTTGTCTTACTATCCTAGTTGGCATGCCTATTGGAATCCTTGCGACTAGGCTTGGTAGGTTCGGGATTGCTTGGGATGACTACTTTTTTTTGGATTAAGAGTGATTGAATTCACTCCACCATTGCATCTAAAAGGTCCCTCAACTTGTTGCACACACCCCCCAGTGAGATGGACCATTGGATCGAGCACCCGTAGAAGGTGTGCACGACACTATGACGTGAGGGACTTGAAGCGCATGCTGAGGAGGACGTCGCGAAGGAGCACCAGGCGCTCGAGCAATGAAGCCATCGACAAGAGCACGTGCATGAGGGAAGTGGACCACTGGAGGAGTGTGCATGTGAACAGTGAGCTAGCGTGTGCACTAAGTGAAGGGGCACGCCAAACTTTTGAGTTTTCACTCACTCAAGTTATGCTATAAAAATACTAAGGAAAATGTGAAGTCATCATCTAAGTTTTGGCAAGGAACACAGTGCGAAGTGAAAGCGTTCTAGGGAGGCTCTCTAAGAAACGCAGGTCACCAAGCACACAGTTCACTAAGACATTTGGCTCAGCAACACAGTTGGTCTGTGAGAGTGACAGGCTTTGCAATTCTGCACTCCAAATAAGTCGGCAACACAGTGTGGTTTCAGAAGTAGCAACTGAGCACGGAAGCGAAAGTCGATAGGCATAGAGTTAGACGCCCTTGGTGGGTTCAACTTGTCTTCTTTTATAAACTTGTATTCAATGTGTCACTCAATTTGTCGCTGGTTGGGCATACACTAGAAGGCTCATCAATTTTTGGAGCTCCATTCTTGTAATATAGTTTCTATAATAAAATCTAACAGGTTTTTCTAGTTGCGTGCACCATCGATAATTGTCTCATGTTTACATGGATTTTCATGGATAAATGTGCATGGTTTATTTACTTGACGGAACTATGTAAGCTAATATGTTAAAACTGCTAAGTAAATGAGTTAACTGAGATAAGTGTTCAAGTGTTAAATTTCTGCAAGGTTGGTTTAGGTGCAGTCCGTTGAAGTGTGCCCGGGTTGGTCACACTGTTGGAGGCTTCTAGTCAGTGTCATACACCACAACAGACTGCAAGAAAAAGGTGATGCGTGTTGTGGTTGTGACAGGTGGTATTAGAGATACTTCGCTCCTAGAAAACAATTTCACTTAGTGAACTTGGCAAGTTTCTAAGGTTCATTTCAGAGGTCACTGAGAAGTCGTCAAGAAGAAGTGTCGAGTCATCTGAGACGCAAACAGGAGTGTTGTGGGAGTTACAGAAATCCAACAGTGTGGGAAACTGGCTGATGAAGCATCGAACAAACAAACAATTAGGAACGATAATGCTAAAGTGAACAGGGAGCTCGATATAAGCTCCCGGGAGGTCATTTATTTGGAACTCCTCCACCGTAGATGAAGTTGAAGACGACAGGTTCTCGGAATAAGTATTTCAACACAAAGGTGTTCTTTTGTTGGAAAAAGAACTACGCAGAGTGTCTTAGAAAAGTGCTCAAGATCCTCACAGAGAGCGCTCCATTACAACACGTCTGGCAGAACAAGTGACACACGCAGGAACAAGCATCTACAGAGGAGCGCCTAGAGTGCACTAAGAGCATCGCGCTACACAAAAAACATGGCAGGAAAACATGTTTCAACAAGGTAAAAAGGTGACATGATCCGACACAACAAGCGGTGCGCTAAGGAAACAGGCGTCTTCATAGGAGCACACACAATGCGCCCAGAGTAGTGCGGTCTATAGGTAGCATTCCAAAAGAAATGTGTTTTCACAAAGGTGATGTAGCATCAACAAAGGAGTGCATAAGGAGGAGTACTTAGATGCCGCTCAAGCGACGATGCGGGAGAAACACATGATCAGTATACAACGCACTTTTGAGAGGTGCGCTTCGGTAGCACATCCAAGCAGAAGCGTTCTAGAAGAACGTGCAACAACAGTGCACTTGGCAGAGATGCTTAACTAGCATACTCAAGAATTAGCACCCGCAGAGGAGCTCCTAGAGTGCGCTTAGAGCAACGTACTCCTGAGGCAAGGCTCATAGGAAGTGTGCATCAATTGAACGAATTTCTCCTAGGAAGGGTGCATTCGATGCACTGAGAGAAGTGGACCATATAGTGAAGCATGTATAGAATGCGGGAGCTCCTAACGGACAGAGCACTTGGTGCGCTAGGCAATGTGTGCCTGGTGCACTAAGGAAATTATATAAGACAATGTGCTAAGGAAGTTTTCTAAGGTAGTGCACTAAGGCGGCGTGCTAAGGATGAAATTATTACTACAAAAAATGATGATAGAGCGTCCAGAGTGGTTCGCTCAAGGTGTTCTTCAACAGAAGCACTCCACAAAGGTGCGTCTAGGGGAAGCGCGGTTCACCAGAAGTCCAAGACGATGCACTCAAGGTGCTCTTGGGAAGAGCGATCCACATTATCAATTTGCCTAGATTGGAAACATTGAAGAATTCCTAACGTGGTGAGTTCAAGTGTGCCTCAGCAGAGTGCTCAATGGAGGTGCATCCGGGATAGGAGCACTTCAACAAAAGACGAAAGGTGTGCTTGGTTGAAGTGCTCCATTGAGGTGTGTCCGAAGTGGTATGTTTCAAACTGTGTTGCCTTGGATAGGAGCATCACTTCTTCTTTCTGTAGCAAGTAAACCTAATGGAACCATAGTCAAACCAAGAAGCGCATCCATTAGTTGGATTGGAAAACCACTCAATTGGGTGTTGTTAAGGCGAGAGAAGGTAAACAGAGGAAACACATGCGGCAAGGGCTATTCATCTAGCTTGGACAATCTTGCAAAATATTCATTTCTTTGAAAATGACAGTTTCCAAGATAGACGTTGGTGGCCAAAAATAAAGGAAGATCACATATGGTGCTGGTAGCAGCATCGCATAGACTTAGCAGCAACAAATTCAGATAGATCCAAACCCTACGGATGGGACGATTATAGGTGGCCTGGAAAACTACCTCAGAGAGTTGGAAAGTGAACGTTCAACTGAGGAAGACTGTAGCGCAACAAGGAAAAGTTTTGTTGGAGAATTTCACTAAGGAAGCATGTTGAAGCTTACGACAAGACACATAAGTGATTTGAACTTACCCAAGGACAAACGATATGATTGGAACAATCTTGTCGGAGGCATTAGAAAAAATGTCTAAGTGTTTGCAAGAAATGGATGGTCTATTGTAGAAAGTGTTCCAGGAACATATGAGACATGGACTAAAGAGTGTTGCAAAGGAAAACGTAGACACCAACCATGGTTTAGAAAACCAAGTAGTTGCAAAATCACCTTACAACAATTTTGGAAGGCCACCGAGCTTGGTTGCAATGAAGGTTTGGGGAAAATGGTTGGTTCATAAAGCTCAAAAGTTTGCAAGAAGGAAGGTTTTAACAAGTTTGGTTGTGAAGGAAACCAAGGATTCGGCCATTGGGGAAGGCAGCTTCCGGAAGTTTACTCAGTATCTTAACAAAAAAAGTCACCAAGGCAGGTTAAGTCTTGGAAACAGATAGAACAACGGATGGGATGCTCAATGAAGGTTTCAGTTGGGACGGATTTAGGTCAAAGTGGTCGAGTATGTCAAAGGGAAGGAAGCACCTTTTCCAAAAGCAATGAAGGATTGCAGCAAGCATGCGATCAAGGGAGTTGCAAAACTTATACCAGAAGACAAGGTGACTTTGGGAGAACGACTGAAGACTATGGATTTTGAAGGCATGGAGTTGGTGATCACTTTATGCAAACTTGTGACTAGTCCTCAAGGAAATGAGGTTCGACAGGAAACAAAAGTTGGAGCAGAGAGATTTCCTATCTAAGAGAAGGATGATGACAAGAATCAAACCACTCTTTGATGAGGATTTGGATAAACATGCTTCATGTGAAGCACAAGTAGTGTTCGAGGAGGAAATGAGGCTTACTTTGGGCAGAGTAAAACATGACAGATGGCAAGGTCACTTCGGTTATGATCTAAGATAAGGAGTGAATGAGTTGGCTCACTTCCCGTGACGAAGGAAGTGAGACCAAAGCCACCTCATAGAAGGTTTCGTTAGAAACTTTTTAGTCAAACAGTGCAAAAGCACACAACCAGGGGCACTTCAAATGAATTGTCTAAGTAAACAGACAGTTCAAACATGGAAGAAACGATTTTTCCAAGGTTTGGCAGGTTGTGGAGGAAACTAAAATGTAGAAGGAAACATAGTTCATACATATAAAATTTTATTCATTCGAGTTGGGCAAACGGTTGGATTAGCTACCCAATTAGTCTAACTCCAAGGGCATGTAGAAAATGGAGGTTTTGATGAATTGACAATGTATTGATGCAGTACTAGGTGGCAAGCATGAAAAATTAACTATGAGGGACTCTCAGAGACTCTCAGTTGCGATAGTCAGTTACGGATAGTTCAGAAGAATCAGTAATGGGAAGCGGTTGTAGCATGTTCCTAAGGATGGCAGTTACTTGGGAATGTTGTCGATGACGACAACAAGCTTAAGTCAATGAGATAGTTACAACCATCAGCATAGTGACACCTTCTTCATGCCCAAGAGGCTTGCTTGGGTGCCCATGTGGGAAAGATGGTTCGATCAGAAGACTTGGAAAGTGGCACCTTGACCAAGTGACGAAATAGAGAGGAGCATGTGTACCAAGTATGGGCGCTCTCCCACACATGAAGCACGCGCTCACCCCTTGGAGCTTGGAAAGCCCAGGAGCATGGCACCTTGGAACATCGGTGATTGGCAACATGCTTGAGTCCGAGCACAAATTCATGGAGAGATGCACGTTGGAGGATCCTGAACGAACAACACCCAGGGACGTGCATTCCATAGAGGTGTACTCGGCAACCACAATGGTCACACAAGTGCAATACTTGTGGAAGCGCCCAGTGAGATCGATTATTGGACCAAGTGCCCGTAGCAGGTGTGCATGACACCATGACGTGAGGGATATGAAGCAAATACTGAGGAGGACGTCGTGGAGGAGTGCCCGCCGCCCGACCAACAAAGCCACTAGAAAGAGCATGCACATGAGGGAAGTGGACCACCGAAGGAGTGTGCACGTTGACCTTGAGCTAGTGTGTGCGCTAAGTGAAGGGATGTGCCCACCTTTTGAGGTTGCACTCACTCAAGTGACAATATAAAAAGACTAAGACAAATGTGAAGTCATCATCCAAGTTTTGGCAAGGACCATAGTGCTAAGTGAAAGAATTCTAGGGAGGCTCTCCAAGAAATGCAGGTTACCAAGCACACAGTTCTCTAAGACAGTTGGCTCAACAACGCAGTTGGTTTGTGGGAGTGACATGCCTGGAAAGCGAGCACTCCAAACAAATCAACAACACAATGCGGTTTCAGCAACACCAAATGAGCAAGGAAGCGACAATTGATAGGAACAAAGTTGGACGCCCTTGGTGGGGTCAACTCATCTTCTTTTGTAAACTTGTATTTGGTGTGTCGCTGGTTGGACGTACACATCAGGAGGCTCCATTCTTGTAATACGGTTTCTCTAATAAAAGTTAACAGGGTTTTCTAGTTGGGATCCCCACCCATACTTGTCAAATGTTTACATCTATTTCTATGGATGAATGTGCATGGTTTATTTACTTGATGCAACTATTTAAGCTAATAAGTTAAATGTGCTACCTAAACGAGTTAATGAGATAAGTATTCAAGTGTTAAATTTTTGGAAAGTTGGTTTAGGGGGAGTCCGGTGAAGTGCGCCATGTTAGTCACGCCCCTCTGAGGCTTCCAATGGGTGCCGCACATGACAAGAGACCGCAAGAAAAAGGTGGCGAGTGTATGTGACATTTAAGGCAATAAATACCATATGACAATAGTAATATAGTATCAAAACTATTATACCTGCCTTAGGCAGGTATATTGTAATCGTTCGAAGTCAAACCCTTTTGACTTTGGTCTCTTTTGATGCAGGTTTAAAAAATTAAAATACGTTTTGCAAAGTATGAGTTAGGGATTTGTAAAATGTTTTTTTTAATTTTGTTAAAAGACTATTTTTGTAAACAGCTGATTGGTGGATGGGAGCTGATGTCAACTTTGGAATTTGGTATCTTGATTTGAGCTGACATGTGGCAAGATGACGTCATAACAATAAAATTAAAAAAATCAAAATTATATCCCATTGCCATCTGGCTCATGCCTCGTGCTGCTGTTGCTTCCACTGCCACTGCCGTGTGGACCATGGCGCCTACCAGCAACCGATCGCCAATGCCTGGAACCATTTGGATGCTTCCGTGACCGCCGGCTCAAGCTCGACCCCACCGGCCAGTGTTGTGGAATATTGTCTCGGGGACACTATTCCACAAAACAAAAAGGCTCCAACCCGCATATTACGTTAAAAAATAGTCAAAATGCAAGTGTTTAAAAAAAAGTCAGCAGAAAACAAAAGGCACGTAATCTCCCCTATTCAAAACGAAGCACAAACGAATATCATCATCAACCTCTTCTTCGTACCAGCAGCGTCGCCGACGTCCTTCGCCGAGCGATTCACTGTACATTAAAATGATCGACGAACATAATGAGAATCATGGCCACGGCTTCTGCCCTCTGCAAGCAAACGGGTATAGCTGTAACGGTGCCTAAACAGCAGACGATAGAAGAAGGGAATAATTCCTGTAAACCCCTCCATTTTCTTTCTTTTCATTTCCATTCCAACTTGACCTAATCACCCAATATTTCTTATATTCACACCACTCAACTTATGGACTGAAAATCAATAATTGATATTCTGAGGATCTGATAAAAAGATTTTACGTTAATAGGACGTCGGACGCCCTGCTTCCTTCCTGCAACAATCCGGACTATCCTTTCTTCGAAGTGTTTCGATATTTATGAATATTGAAGCTCAAAGTTTGTGCTGTGCTGAATGAATTTATGTTACTGTTCACAAAATGTTCATTTTCCTTCACTGCGACTTCCCCCATTTTTGTAAGAATGCTTTCTGCAACAATGGTAAATGCAAATTAAAGTTATAGCGGTCAATGGCAGAAAATACTACAATATCACAAATAATTAAAGTTATAGCGGTCAATGGCAGAAAATACTACAATATCACAAATAGCAACCAAAAGAAAATACCTGGCAAAGTTAGTGCAGCAGCTTGTAAACAGGTCGTTAATGGAAGGCTTGCGAAGTACACTTAGAAACAAACAAACCGTGGAGAGGAGGAAATGGTTAAAAATGGAGCAGGTGGAAGACGAGGATGAGGAAACTAGTATGCGTGTTATATGGTCGTGGGTTGGGTGCGGGTGGAAACCGATAATTCACAGGGATTGCGAGCGCAGCGCAGTGTAGGAAAAGGAGAGAAAGTGAGAGAAAGAGCATGGATATGCAGAATTTATAACATGAAAATGAAAATGAATCATAATACGTGCATGGACTTGCGTGCAGTAGAATCCTTGGAATACTCAAACTTTCCTTGAAGTCCCTTGAGAGCCGACATGGTGCCCTCCTTGAGACTTCCCCATGCAGAAGAGGCAGATTCAGTGCTGGCATCTTTGGCAACATGTGCCATCCATTTTGCAGACTCTCAGTTATCAGAAGCATTCTCCTGCCTCTCTCCTGCCTCTCTTCTGCCTCCTGTCCAGAAGGTTTTCTCGCTTTCTGCCATTGATCTCGACCTTGAAAATCAAATACAAACTCCAAAAAACAAGAACAACCGAAAACTCAAATGATTCAAATCAAGAAAATGGAGACGAACGCGTAAAACAAATTTCTGATAATGTTATATATGCAGCTGATACTCTATAGAAGATAGACTGAGTGGAATGTGTTCGGCTTCCTTTTGAAATATGGGACAGTGAGTGGTTTGAGGACGCGTCTTCTGCCAGGTGGCCACTCTCTCTACACGCGTTGGATGTTATCTTGGTTAGCAGACCCGCGTCGGCTCAGAAGGCTTTGAAGTGTCTCGTAGGCACGACTTTCATAACTACAATCACATTGTTCACCACCATTTACACTATAAGTTATTCTCTTCTTCCAATATGAACAATTTTGTAATGTTTTTTATCATGATGATGAAGAACAATATTGATGATGAAGAACAATATTGAGAAAACTAAATGAAAAATATGATATTTAAAAACATCTCTTCACCATAAAATAAAGGTTTTTATTCTTAATGCGTGTAATATTTATTTGAATGAATAATTAATTAAATTACTATTATTTGATTATTATTATTATTGATTAATTTTATTATATTTTTAATTATTTATTATAATTTTAATGTAATTTTTATATTTATTTGAATGAATAATTAAGTAAATTACTATTATTTGATTATTATTATTATTGATTAACTTTATTATATTCTTAATTATTTATGATGATGAAGAACAATATTGATGATGAAGAACAATATTGAGAAAACTAAATGAAAAATATGATATTTAAAAACATCTCTTCACCATAAAATAAAGGTTTTTATTCTTAATGCGTGTAATATTTATTTGAATGAATAATTAATTAAATTACTATTATTTGATTATTATTATTATTGATTAATTTTATTATATTTTTAATTATTTATTATAATTTTAATGTAATTTTTATATTTATTTGAATGAATAATTAAGTAAATTACTATTATTTGATTATTATTATTATTGATTAACTTTATTATATTCTTAATTATTTATTATTATTTTTGTGTAACCTTTATATTTATTTGAATGAATAATTAAGTAAATTACTATTATTTAATTATTATATTATTATTTAAAACATTATATTATTAGTATTGATTAACTTTATTATATTTTTAATTATTTTTGAGTAATATTTATTTTAAATGAATGATTAAGTATATTATTATTATTTAAACTAATCTATTATTATTATTAATTAATTTTGTTATATTATTTATTATTATTTTGTTTTAATTTAGTACTATAATAATTATTACTTAAAAACAATTTTAAACTATTAAATATTAAACAATGTATTTTAACACTATAAAAAAATTTCTTTAATTATTGAAAAATGCATGTTATTATTATTTTTTTATTAACAAGTTTGGATATGTTTTTTATTAAATCTTAGAAAGAGGAACCCACTAAGAAATAAAAAGTATGATAGTCACTATCACTAGTAAGGTGTTTCATCATTAATTTATTATTTTTCTAGATTTTTATTATTAATTTATTTAAAAGTTATTATAGTTAAATAAAGTTTCTATATTAAAATAACAAAATTAATTTTTTCAATGGTTCAAAAACATATTAAATTGATGTTTTCATCTTTAAACAATTAAAATATTTGTAAATTTTATAATAAAATTTAACAAAAATAGATTTTATATATCCAACATAAATATAAAAAATGCTTATAAACTTCAAAACAGGACTTAACAAAAAATAGATCTTTTATATTCAACTTGAATATAAACATAAAATATCAAAGGATCTTCTTGAAAGGAGAAACAATATTTAAATAAGAAAAAAAAACTTAATAACTTCAAACAAACCCTATATATATGTATTAAACTTTTGGATGGTACTTGGTCTTTGGCATCGAGTTATCATTAGTAAATACTTGAAAAAAAACTCAGTAGAGACATGGCTCAGAGGAAAGCAATTCCAGTCACAACAATGATATTAATTTATAGTCTTATAAGCTATTATTTCTCATTTCCTATTTATGCTAGTCTATAAAGAAACTTGCATATTTTTATAACATAAGTCAAGAATATTACTAGAAGTATGTAAGGAAGCTTGAATATGCTTGTTTTATGCTACATTGCAATAACCTATATCGTATTTAAATGGACATTTTTTAATTCATTTTTGTTTTAATTTCTTTCAAATTGTAATTATATTTGTTTTATCATATATTTTTATAGCAAAATTATCCTATTGCTATATATTTTCAATCTCTTCTTAAGAGGGAGGTACTAAGCAACTTTGTTGCTTATTCCACTTGTTTATAATTTAAACCATGGGTACATGGAATAACATGGATTATATATCCTCCTTTGGAAAATGTATTGATAACAACTAACAAGTATGGAATATTCATTGGGTACATCGATTATATATTGAAAATGCATTGATAAAAATCGTGTTATAGGGAGGAAAGACTTTTATTAAATTATAGGGAGGAAAGAATTTAATAAAATTTTAAAAGTTAAAAAAAACTAAAATTAACAGACTGATAATAGGAGTAGTTTATTTATGTAAAATTTATTTTTTATTCTGGGTTTTGGTTGGTGTTTGGTATTTCTTTATAAATAAATATAGCACTATGAATATCATCCTTGTGACATCTAAACTATAGCTAAATTATGCAGTTTTCATTATTAATAATTAATAATATATGTGATTCTAAATTTTAACCTAACCAAGAAAAAATTGAAAATCTACCGTATTTAGAGTACAACATTTATAATTTAGAGGTGAATCCTAAAAAGTTAGAGCAAAATCCACTGCTTTAGCTATGATCACGCTAGTTAAGACTGAATACTTTTGAATTGAAATTATAAAATTCTTAACCATCCTACTAAACGATTCTGAATCTCTCCAATTGTTTCTCAGAGAGTTCTTAGATTTGTAAACAATATTGAAATAATAGATATTCTATTCTGGAAGAAAGTCAACAATATTAAAATAATAGATATTCTATTCTACACGAAAGTCACTCCAGGACCATACGCTTCGCGAAGGAGCCAATTACTTCCCTTATTAAATAATTATTAGTGCCGGATCCGGATTTTGCCTTTTCGTGATTGTTGCAGTTGTAGCCACTTAAGAGCTGCAAATAGGTTGCCAGGTCGTGAATACAGAAGGGATGATGAGATTTAGGCTTGAAGATGTGCTTATGGTCCAGCGCGAGCTCCACGCCAACGTGGGAATAACTCCATGGATCACTTCTATCCATCACACTTTCCCAGAGCCGAAAATTCTCGTTAAATAGTACGCCGGGTAACTTCGTCACCCAGTCATGAACATTCACAACACGCAGGATCCGAATTCCCAGCTCACAGCACCGATCTCTGAAGGCCGCGTTTGCTACACGGGGGCCTGCAAATGAATACACTGTGACAGGTATCTTTGAAACAGAATAATAATCAGGAAGGTTAAGATCCAGCTCTGCGATATCGTAAGCACATAAGATAGACAGTGCACTGCCCATACTGTGGCCGGTCAGGGTTATGCTAAGCTCCTCCCCCTTGTATTTTTGTATGAGTCTCCCTATCTCAGATAGAAGCTGTTCCCTTGCGCTGCCATTGTTGAACCTGCATGTCGAATCCTCTGAAGTGTAGAGGCCCAAAAATCCCATCTCTACCTTCACATCCTCACGAGGGTTTAAAGGGTTTAAACGAGCGGGAGTTAAGCTGTACATGAGATTAGCCAGCCATTCTGCGCACGTAGCTGTGCCTCTAAATGCTACAACAATGTCTCTGCGTCCTATTCGTTTAATCTCCTTTGCATCCTCTGTAACTGCAACGTAACCAATCCAGTTAGATCGACCCCCTTCCAACTTATTCTTTATGAAATCAGGAGCGTTAATGCCTGGGGTGGAATAGATGTATTTTGTAACTTGATAACCGCAATTTACCATGCCCAGCTCACCGAGCAGACTCTTCCGACCATATTTGCAGAAACCATGAAATTTAGAGCCGGGCTCCAGATCAAAAGCTTCATAACAAGCTCGCACGAATATCCCATATCTGATGATTTCTGAGAGAAGCAGCGGATGCAGTGGATTCAACATCCCATCCCAATTTTCGGACCCTTGAATTTTTTTCCACATATCTGCTAATTGCAGATTACCATCGTGATAATTATTTTTCTGCCACTGATGATCAATAATCCCCAATTCAGTCCTCTTATTATCTCGGTACAATGGATTATTCACTAACACTGTCATAGAGCTTTGCAAAATGGAGTGTCCTCTCGTTATGCATTTCTGCATGGGAGGCGCTGCGACTGCGATTATTTTTGGGGACGTATTCTTACCAGAAAATGATTTGCATTTGAAGATTTTCATGACCGTGGGGATCGATGGAGGGGGAGCCGGGCGGAGTGCGTGGCAAGATTTGACGATCATAATGAGATACTTTGAGGGTACAGCCTATTAAACTAGTATCACCGTTAGAATGTCGATGGAAATGTTCTAAATTCCTTGGACCTGTTGCTCTACAGATGTTCACCCTTCATAGTTATATGGAAATTTTCTAATCTACAGATGATTTCGGGATTCTCACCTGAATCTTATAAATAAGAAGTGACCTCATGGGACTCCACTAGGTATAGTGAGTTCAAGCGACTCTTAAGAGAAAAAATGATTATTGTAGAAAGGTCAATGAGATCAAAATGCCGGTCGGCTCTAGCAGTGACAGAGCTTAATTACCTTAAAGACTTGGAATTCTGATGTTCCAGGAGATTCTCGGTATGATATCTATTACATAAATGGTTTCAACTGAAATATATACCGGATTGAACTTTTGTCTAGAAATGAGTAACTCCAAAGTACAAATGTCCTTCCTGCAGCTTGGTTCCATGATGCCGCGCAGACCGCCCTGCAGAGTTTATCAGTCAACAATGGGTTGGAATTCCAAATGGCAGACACCCGTCAAAATTACCTGTAACAATCAAAATCTAAAAGGTTTTCTATATTCTAAGCCAGAATTTGACGGTGTTCGTAAAATCTTAGATGTATTTGACGGGTAATTTGGCCCATGAAAAACTCTCTTACACCATGAATTTATTGTAAACGCAGAATCCTAGTGGAATTTTTGTCATACCATGATTGTACCAAGTATGTGTCGATTTCAAATGTCACAGTAACATACCGTAGAACTTAACTGTCTGCTAGAGACACAAATTTTCTATTCATCTAGATTATTGTGGGAATCTACTGAGCCAAACAATAAACATGATGTAGTGCTGTACGTAATGGGAGTCTATTCACTTAGTCAGTCTCCCCGTTTCCAATTCCACCAGGCTTGGCTGAAATTAGCTGAAACGTTAAAGTCACGAATCATTCATTCTGATTAATCTGGTGTATACCTTACGAATTTGTGTTGAAATTATTGCCATTTCATTGGCTACATTGAAGACAGAATCCACAGCGCTATTGAGGTGGTGATTACACGAGCAGGGATCACAGTATACCCTGTCCATTCGCTTATCCATATTATATT
Source organism: Pseudotsuga menziesii (assembly GCA_001517045.1). Lineage (NCBI taxonomy): Eukaryota > Viridiplantae > Streptophyta > Pinopsida > Pinales > Pinaceae > Pseudotsuga > Pseudotsuga menziesii. The sequence goes on along the minus strand of LPNX010879069.1, from coordinate 787,094 downwards.
CATTGCTATAAATTAGGTCCCAAACCACGCTTGTAGATAGTAATTATATCCAAAAAATCTATAAAATGTAATGATTTCCACTCGGTTGTCTTAAATGTATGAAGCAGAAAGCATCGACGCGAGATTGTTTGGATAATATTTGCCGTTACCGGTCTTAAAAGTTTCAGGTAGACAGACACGTTGTCATTGTTCAGATAATCGTTTTCAATACCGATACGGCGATACCCTTTCTTGATTTGGCCTTTTAAGAGTACGTAGTATAACCCTTTCTTGTTTTGGTCTTTTATGAGTACCTAGTAGGTGGTGAAGAAGCTGCCAACTCGTTTGGAAGTTTTTTGGGTTTTGTCTTTTGGTCGGTGGTGAGGAAGTTCCCAACTTTCCATGATCCCATCTGTTTTGTATGAGTACCGATGTAATTATTGTCTCTGAAATTGCTGCTCTTTTGGGAAAAAGCACAGATTTGCTTGTCCGGTCTCAGTGGTCTTTTAATGCGGTTGAAAGATGGCTGTTAAGAGGGTACGCTATCGTTGAAAATTGCAAAGCTGCTTTACTTAGCGGACCACACAACTTTTTTTTTCTTTTTGACTTTTGAAGAAAGTCTTGACACTATCATACCTGCCACGAAATTATTGCGGACCTTTCTTTTTTTTCTTTTTGACTTTTGAGGATACCTGCCACGAAATTATTGCGATGGAGTTTTCACTTTTTTGCTGTGCCATCAACTTTCACTTTCATATGAAAAAACACTTTTCACTAGCTGTTACTTGAGATAAAGTGCCACAAAACTATACCAACTCACTCACAACATTATATAACTAAATATTTAACTCACAATGTTATATAACTAAATATTTAACTCACAATGTTTAATAAGATTTGTGTCCAAAAGTGACTTGCATAAAGTGAAATAAATATGGATTTTTTTGTTTTTAATGTAAACAACATTCATTGAGGTAAATTTGGAGAAGATGTGCGGCTAAATAAAAATTGTATCATACTATGATGTTTCACCTTTTACAAAGCTTCGGCTCTCAACACTTTCACAAAACATAGAAGCTTGAGCTTCAAACTTTTCTTCTTCTTCTCAGCACTTCTCTTCTCTGTCTGTTTGCTTGTGCATTCTCTCTTCTTCTCGAGATTTACAATCTTCTTCATATAGGAAACTTCTACCGACTTAACATTAAAGACTGTAATAATTATCTACCTAAAAACTTAGCTTCAACAATTAATTTCGACTAGCTTTTGTACGAGAGGCGTGAACTCAAACTGAGCTGCTACAGACTCTAACAAAGTTGGTTGATTTGTGCTATTCACATCAACGAGTAATTAATATTTCCAACACTCCCCCTTAATTATGAGTAGATCGGAATTTAAAAGAAAATATTATAAAATGTTTAAGAGCTGAAACTTGCTTTGTTTGTGAGAGAGTTCACTGTGCAGAACTTGTCATTCTTAAATAAATTCGGAGATACTGGAATGTATCCCTTGCCGATGGTTTTGTAAACATGTCTGCAAGCTAATCTTCAGACCTGTAAAATTCTAAATAAATTTATTTGTTTTCACCAATTATCTTATAAAATGATACCTTGTATCAATGTGTTTGGTTTTCTTGTGAAACGCATGATTGTTTAACAATGCAATGGCTAAATTGTTGTCATAGAAAATGTTTGTTGGTTCTTGCTGGTTCTGCGACAAGTCTTTTAAGATTCTCTGCATCAAAACAAATTTACATGCAACGATTGTAGCTGCGACATACTTTTCTTCTGGTGAAGATAGGGTTACTATAGGTTGTTTCTTTGAAGCCCACGCCACAATACCTGTTCCAAAATGAAATGTGTACCCAGATGTGCTTTTCCTTTCATCTGTGCTTCCTCCTTGTCACTATCGGTGTATCCAATGAGTTCAAAATTTTATGAGGTTGAATACATAATGCCAAGGTCTTTTGTGCCACTTACATACCTCAGGATTCTTTTACTTGCTTTCCAATGAGATTCTTTGGATGACTCCATGAATCTTGAGATATGACTTACTCCATACCCAATGTCTGGTCTCATTGCTATTAAATACATAAGGCTTTCAACAAGCCTTTTAAATAGTGTCGGATCTACAGTTGATCCATCATCATCTTTGCTCAATTTTAAACGACTGTCTTGAAAATAGACATATTGAATCTTTTTAAAACTGTACTTGCATACTTTGACTATGATATAAAAATTCCACTTTGAGACTACCGGACTTCAATGCCCCCATAAAAAATCATGAGCCCCAATTAGTCATTTCAACTTCACTTTCCATGACAATTCTAAATTCTTTTATGCCAAAATCACGAGTAAATATTAAATCATCTACATATAGGAAGATAATTAGCATGTTATCTTGCTCATTCACTTTGGTGTACAATGTTGACTCACTTTCACTTCTATGAAATCCATTCTCAATGAGATATGTTGGGCCTCGAGAAAGTAGGGAAGAATTCATGTAGGATTTTTCCTTAGTAAGAAGAAGGAGTATAAAAGACTAAGAGGAAGAAGCTACGACAAAGGAAGGAACATCAAGCAAAAGGGAAGGATGCTGCGACAGAAGAAGGAAAGAGAAGAAGAAGACAAAGAGAAGCATGATGAGCAATCTGTGCTAGATGAGTAAGCCATGACAGAAGGATAGAACGAGATACGAGATGACATGACAGAATATCTGTAGAAGTAGGCGTGTAGATAGCGTAACGGCTAGAAAGTGACAGTAAGGCATGCCGCTGAGAAAGAGGCATTTTTTAGCAATTGTGGGTACAAACTTCGTTGGATCCAGCAGAAAACACACGCATGAAGGAATCTTTGTAAGTCAGATCGATAGTGAATTTTGTTATGTATTACTATAACATGAAAGACATCTTGTTCGCTGAAGATAACAAGTCGGCTTGGATAGCAACTGAAGAAGATTCTGTAATGAGTCTGTTAGAGTCTGCATCTAGCTAGTATTGAGTGTGTAACAAGCATGTATGGGATCTTTATCGAGTCTGTAATGGGGCTATAAAAAAGGTTCCCAAGCTGTAGTTGGGTTAGACAGATAGTTAGTCGGTTTTAGTTCATAGTCAATCTGGATCACTATTAGGAGTAGAGTAGAAAGAGAAAGAGAGAATATCAAACACTACTACATATTGCTCAAAAGTCCCATGAAATATTGCCATGAATAAGTTAAAATCGATTTTTTCATGGAAAAACAATTTAAAATTTTGGAAAAAAAATGAAGATGTCCGAGGCGATCATTGCTAAAGCAATGCATATAGTCCAAAATGTTGCTATAGAGAGAGAATTTCATCACTATAGCAACGCTTAGTCCAAAACGTTGCTATAGCGATGAATGTTTTGTGTAAATCATAATGCATGTCTTGTTTTTAAAAATTATATATTAAACCGTCTTGTATGTTTTGTTTTTTAAAATTAAATATTGAACCATAAATTAATACAAATAAATTTATGTTTATTCTCTATTCATATTCTCAATACAAAAATTCAAGTAGAAGAAGATGATTTGTTGTCATTGTTGGGACTCCTCGTGCTAAGCTATATAAATCCACTCCAATGTACATGTGTTGTTTTGGTTGATGCATGCATATACAATAAGGGTTATCATAATTGAACTTTATAACGATGCATTAGGTTACACTATCAAAACTATGTGATTACGCGTCAAAACTATGCAATTGAAAATATTTTACATTCATGACAACACAATATTAAACTTTGGAACTATGCATTGGGTTACAATAACAAAACTATGTGATTACGTGTCTATATCATGCAATTGAATTTATTTTACATTAATGACAACACTGTATCGCCACTCTAATATATGTTGAAATTGTCCACTCCAATGTGCATTCCACAATGATGATTTTAGGCTATTCAATATCTCAAAAGCACCAACAAAATCTACAAGTCAACATTTTTTATTGTAAGGAAAAATTTTCCAATAAACCCATGAAAACTTTGTGAAAACTTTGCCAAGGTGTTCTAATTATTATATTATTATAAATTACAATGAATATAAATTACCAAATTTTTTGGGTACAATCTTCTAGGCATAGAACGATATCCTCTATGTATGTATGCTTGTTTGTGTTGGGCGTGGACCATAAAGCACATGATTGATGAGATGTTTTGTGTTGAGAGGGAATATCTGGAGCACACGAGTGATTGATGATTTGTGTTGAGCGAGGATCTCTGGAGCAAATGAGTGATTGATGATTTCTGTTGAGCGAGGAGCTCCGAGGCACATAAGGGACTAATGATTTGTGTTGAGCAAGAAGCTCTGGAGCACATGAGTACTTACCTTTGTGTCGATCGAGAAGCTATGGAACACATGAAAAGATAATTGGAAGTGTTGGGAATAAGCCCTGGAGATTTCCATGTTGATGTTAAGCATAAAATATAGAGCATCGGATCCTTGGTCATTGTATCCCTAGGTGTATCATACAAGTACATCCTAGCATTAGTGTTGAATGAAGAGCTCTGGAATTGCACTGAATTGTAACTCCCTGTTAAAGCGTTGAGTATGGGCTCTGGTATGTGCTAGGGGTTACTGAAAATAATTTAATAACTTCCGAGTGAGAACGACTTGAGAAAAAATATTCGTCTCATCATACTTATTTATAAGTGATAAAATGAAATTTTGAATTTCTGTATTCTCATCAAAGTACTGAAGAGCTACCACATTATACGAGGGAAATCCAACAAGCAAGGATGTTTAGAGTTTCCTAGCCTAGTAGACCTAAAACATCTACCTACTTGACCTTAAAGAAGAAGTGTCATTCAGCCTAGGGATCATGGTATATGATGCCCAAACACAAATATTAACAAGTGTTATATTATTATGTACTTTATGCATGGTATGTATAAAGAGTCAAATATATTAATGTAGTATCCTGAATTTTGGACCCAGCATGTATAGGCATGAGCCTATTAATCATGATGATTAAATTGATGTTTTATTTTTATATTGGGTCAAAGACCCCACTGCATATGAACATGATGATTTGCTTTGTAAATTGGGCATAAGCCAATTTTTGATGATATATATATGTACATATATGTTGGTCATGTTGGGCATTGACCCTGAAGCACATGATTGATGAAACATTTTGTGTTGGGAGTGGACCCTGAAGCACATGATCGATGAGATGTTTTGTGTTGAGCGAGAGGCTCTGGAGCACATGAGTACTTAGATTTGTGTTAAGCATGAAGCTCTGGAACACATGAAAATATAATTAGAAATGTTGGGCATAAGCTCTGGAGCATTCAATGTTGATGTTGAGCATAAGCTATGACGCATCGGATCCTTGGCCATTGCATCCCTAGGTGTATTGTACAAGTACATCCTAGCATTTAGTGTTGAGCGAGAGCTATAGAATTGCACTATGTTTGTAACTTCCTATTATAATCATTGAGTATGGGCTCTGGTAAGCACTAGGGGTTACTGAAAAGATTAAAATAACCTCCGAGTGAAAACGACTCGAGAATAATATTGATCTCATCATACTTATTCTTAAGTGATTAAATGAAATTTTGAATTTCTAAATTCTCATCAAGTACTGAAGAACTACCACGTTATACGAGGGAAATCCAACATGCAAGGATGCTTAGAGTTGCCTAGCCTAGTAGAATTGAACCATCTATCTACTTGACCTTCATAAAGAAGTATCGTTAAGTCTAGGGATCATGATACATGATGGCCAAAGACAAATGTTAACAAGTATTTTAATACTATGTATTTTATAAATAGTATGTATAAAGAATTAATTATGATTAATTATATAATTGAATAAAGAAAGAAGTAAAGCTCCACCAATTATTATTTATTACTAAAGGATTAGTAAATAGTGAAATATCTATGAAAGACTAACTAGGAACTAGTTAAAAGTTCCTAGGTTAAGAATTGAAAATTACCCCAGTAAATTAAAAAGGGTTAAATCAAGAAATCAAGAATTTCTTGATTTAACTACCCCTTTGACTAAAAAGTCTGTCTATGAAGACTCAAGCCAAGCAAAGGCTTGGGGTTCTGATTTTTATGGAGGAGAATTATTATTCTGCCTATTTTTGCTCTCAAGTGTTTTCTTGGAGAAATTTTCCTGCAAGAAAAAGATGATTGATTTAGAACTGAATACCAGTTAGGAAACCCTACCTTGGGAGCTCTAAGTTACTTGCATGTTGTATTCCAGCTCAAGGGGATCTAGATTCGAACCATGAATGGTTCCAATTCATGGTTGGGAGCAACATGGTAGTTCCCAAGTGATTTGGTCATCAAAATCAGAGGTCAGATATGTTTTTAAATTGATAATGCTGGTTATTTAAAAGTGTGCAGGTTCAACCATTAAAGGAGCTTCGGGAAGATAAATTATAGGTATCAGTTCTTAGTATGTCAAATTTCATTTCTAGGGTAAATGATGGCTGCTTTATGTAAAAGATTTTATAGATATTATTAACCCTGAAATTGATTGGTTATGTCCATATCTCCTAGGGTTACAATTCTTACAAATATAACCCTAGATTGTCTGTGATATCTTCTAGATTATATTATCAATATGTTAGACGAATGTTTCCAATGAATTTACTAACCCTATGTAATTTATGTTCTGCCTAGATTCTACAAGGGTTTGTATTCTCTTCAATATTCCCTAGGATTGTAAATATTATCATAGGTTGTATATAGCTAGGTTTCCATCTCTGAAGTATGTTTATGTATTCATTCTATATTCAGAAATTAATACTGTAAACTAGGTAATTCTAGACCTACTATTTAATGTTCACCTATTATTTATATATCTATTGAGATATTACATTTGTCAGTAGAGACATGTTTTAGATTATGGTATATTTAATCATAG
>LPNX010879069.1:762108-779376 GCA_001517045.1 Pseudotsuga menziesii | reverse complement strand
TATATATATACAGATAAGGCCATCAGGTATAAACATATATGAAAACTATCTATGCATTTAAAATTCCAAAATTAAATAACTCATCTAAGACCTTTCATGGTCTATATCCATATTACAAATTTACATTAAAAGTACTCTACATAAATGAAACAACATTATAAATAATCAGAGGAGGCATTGTGACCATCCATGTGGTCCTTTACAATTCTTTGATCAAAATTCATAAACATAATTACATAACTCAATAAACATTACCATAGCCAAATTAAATAATATATCTTATACAATACATCATATCATAGTAAAACAACACCAAAATCATATCATAAATCCATAGATTACAAACAGTAATAGGAATCGAATCATGTGGGCATGCAAGCCCAGTTTCGTTTCATTTATTAAAATACATTCATTACATTACATTAAAACCTTGTTGCCAACAGAAGTCACGGCATCGATTCCCATGGATGTCAAGACCCAAGGAAAAGCCATAAGAACATACCATAAGAATTATATGTACAAAATGATAACGTAATCCTATAACCATTCTCACACAGGCCACGCTATACATAAAATCATATGCGGGCTGTGGTTTATAAAATACACCCACTAAAAGATAAATACAGAGTCCATTTACATATTAAACAACCAATGCCATCAAGGATCTGTAAACCTTGGCCTCTACAAAACCCACTAATGCACAGTGCTCACATAAGTCACAGCCTCAGCCAAATTTGAAATCTAATACACAGCCTCTACCATTTCAACCCTATGCTACACTATCTAATTCAGGATAAGCAAAAGATGAAATAATATCACAGATCTATCACAGCCACGATGGAGTAGGATCAATCCATTCATGGGCTTGGCCTCTTAACCACCCAGGCTATCCATATAATACAACCATTAAAATATACATAATAAACAGACCCAAAATGAAGGCAAATGACTGTGTCTAAATCAAACTATTAAACCATAACTTAGCATTTATTTTACAAACACAGTAAGCAAAAATGACATGAGTCCTTTATTGAATACACAAGGGATAAATATCATTACAAAGTAGCAAAAAAATGCAGAGTCCCCACTCAATTTTTTCCAAAGAAAAAATAAATTCTTACAGGCATACCAATGGGCTATGGCACCATTGCAATAAATGGTGCAACCAATGGCTCAAAGGCCCAAACCATTGTTTAATTTACAAACCAAAAAGTTATACACAGAACCAGAGGAGACGTGATTCTTCACTCCACGTCTGGAGTGATTTAAACCTTTAAATAAATCCAAGTATGTAATCATATGCTCAAGATAAAATTCAAACCCCACATTGAAACCCACAATGTGAAACCCAAACCAAGCAACCAATCTATACACAGTCTACCCAAGAGGACCGAGAGATAGCAAGTAGAGGTTTTCTCATAGGCTTACCATGGCCACAAATGCAACACTTGGAGCCCACAGAGTTGAAGCCACGATGCTCCTCATTAACCTTCGGCACCTACAAAATGCAAGCAAAAGGAGGATGAGGAGTATGGCCACGATATCAAAATTTAAACCAAATCAATGTGTAGGCGTAATAAACTCAACGCAAGAATACCTCATAGTTTGAAGGTCACCTTCATGGCTTTCGTTCTTCGCAGAGCCAAAACGCGAAAACCCCAAATGACAACACATTGCACAAACCCCGTGAGCCAAGCCTAAGGGAAGGCTATCACACCTCTCCAAGCGCATTGAATGCACCAGTTGAAAACCATTAAAGCCAGATAAAAACCCACTCTCCATAGTTTAGGCTACGCTACATTACATCGTATGACCACCTCACACATTAAAGCTTAAACCCTGCTATTGTATGGTTTATACCATATGCTATGTCGCCACCCCAAATCCCATCACAACATTAATGTTTTACAAGGTTTGCATTATGGCAAGGTCACAATATTACATATACCATAGGTGGTGTTAGTCCAAGGTATAATTCCATAAGGCATACACCTTATAAGTTAAAACAAAATACACTTTAGGCTCACAACCTTATATTAAAATCCAAAACCAAAAGTGTTAAGCATAAAATCTTAGCGAACATGGCATATGCAATATGCCATGTTAACTTTTTAACATTGTTGACTTTAATAACCTGTCAAATAAAAGAACGTAAGAGATGTTAATAAATATAGTAAAAATGTACATAGGACGTAAAATGTATTAATGACACATAGAATAACGAATTTAAAACATAATGAAGAATAATTAGTCTACAGGAAATTTAGCTGTAATAGTTAAATTGACGATAACGACACTTACCAGGTTATAAAACCAAGTCGTTAAGCAGCATAGAAACTAGCAATAGGTCCTCTAGGATCAAGATGATCAACATGCTTTACACCAGATCTCGTCGTAAAGTAATGAACTGCGTAAGTAAACAAAAAAGGTGCCTTAGTTCGATTGAACTAAGTCAGCCTGTGTAACCAAGTAATACCTTACTTCTCATATTGTCATGGGAGAACAAGTCCCGCCACTCCACCACTTTGTTCCCATCAACAAAGTTAAGTTAGTTTTTATCAAAGAAACAAAGTACACATGTGCAGGAGTAAAACAAAGATCTATACAATTCATTAAGTCATCGGCAGTAATAACTAGGATGTATAAATAGTTTAATAACAACATTAAGACGTAAGAAGTAAACAAACTAATAATCACTAAATGGACAAGAGATTAACAAGACAATCTGGGAAGTTTCTGAAGAGATTGAAAGTATAAGTAGTGCATGTAATTCCGCATGAGTAATAATGATCCCCTTAGGATAGTTTTCACTAGCCTACAATTTTTTTTTTTCCAATTTTTGGGGAAATTACAAGTGGTATCAGAGACCAGTTTCAATATTGAGAGACTTATGGGTGCACCAGGATTTCACGGAAAGAAAATAAAGTATGATAAGTAATTTTTGTTACTAACAGAAATTTTTGCTGCTATTAAATTTTTTTTTGTTATAGGAAAATTTTTACAGCACTGTTCAGTTTATGAATATTGAGGAAGAAAATAGTCGGTAGGAAGAAATGACCACCCCCACTCCGGAAATGAACTTGGTGGTCGAGCTAAAATCTGATGTGCTGAAAACTTTGCATAGTCTTCAAGCTGAACTAAAAATTTTCAGAGAAGATAGTCTAAATGAAACAAGGAACATCAAGCTATAAATGAAGCATTATTGCATAACATGATGGGAGGGAGCTTGCAAGGTAAACGTACCCAGTCCACCAACAGATCCAAAAGAGAACTATACCATGAGTAAACTAGCAGCACCAGAGAAGAAGATAAAGAAGGTACACCTGAAGCAACTAAAGGAGATCATCATAGTCCTGCTAGTGATGACTCACTTTCTCTACGGAGAAAGAGGCAAAGAAGTGATGACAATCTTTAGGGGGAGTTTCAAAAAATAAGAGCCCCGACCTATGAAGGTAAAGTAAATATGGGAGAAAAGGTTGAAGAATGGTTGCTGGGAATGAGTAAGTATTTCCAAGTTCATAACTATTCAAGTGTGATGCAGGCTAGGCTTTCCATCTACAACCTGAATGGCAAGGCAGTAGGATGGTGGTGAGATTTAAAGCACAGCAAGAAAGATGAGCTGCGGGAAATAAGTTGGGAAAACTTTCGAAAGATTTTCCAAGAAAAATGCATGTCAGAAAGGTTTTTTGACCACAAGGTAAAAGAATTCCATGAACTGTGCATGGGGTCCATGATTATGGACACATTTATAAACAGATTTCTAGATCTATTGCATTATGTACCGTATATCAAAAAAGAGAAGGTGAATATCTAGCACTTTCTAGGATGTCTTCCTCCTAGTTTTTGGGACAGGATTGAATTCAACATGCCAAAGACACTTGCTACTACACTACACAAGGCTCGACTTTGCTATGAGTATGGGAAGTTACGGCAAGAAAACCAGAACCGAAACAAAGAAAAGTCTAGAAACTTTTCTAATAACCGCAAGCCTGAGTGAAACCCGCAGCCTTATAGGAATAAAAATAACAACTTTCAAGCGAAAAAGAACTTCAACAAAAATGTTACGAATCCTTATGTAGTAGATCCTAATGGTAATAATCAAGTGGTGAGTGGATCCAATGTTACCCCTTTAGCGATTAAGTGTTGGAAGTGCAACGGGCCGCATTATGCCCGAGATTGTAAGAACAAGAACAATGGAGTCTTGCATAACCTGCAAGAAGAACCTACTGTTGACCATATAGCAGGAACCCCAGGAATATAAGCAGCATTAGATGGCTGACAGGTGAACCATCAAGCTACAATGGTCGAGATCGAAGGTAAAATCTTGAACACCTCTATTTCAATACTTATTGATCCCAGTGCTTACCGGAGCTATGTTGCACCTAAGATTGTGGGTTTATGCAAGTTAGGCAAAGTAAAACATGTTAAAACTTGGCTGGTACAGTTAGCCACCGGTATGAAACGAAAGGTTTCAAAAATTGTTAAAGAATGTGAAGTAAACCTGAATGGTTTCCTTACTAAGGTAAACCTGAACATCATACCTTTAGGATCGCACGATATTATTATCGGCATGGACTAGTTGGAACAACACCATGTCATGCTTTATTTTTCACACAAGTCTATCTTGTGTACTGATAGCCAAGGGAACCAAGTGAAGGTTCAAGGCATCCCAAAGAAATTTTATGTAAGAAAAATCTCTACCTTATAAGCGAAGAAGCATGTTAGGAAGGGATGCAAGTTGTTTGCGGTGAACATCCAAGACGTAGAGTCAGATAGAGAACAACACATAGAAGAATTCCCCGTTCTTGAATAATTCAAGGACGTGTTTCTCGAGGAGATCCCCAGATTACCTCCAAAACGAGACCTAGACTTTTCCATCGAACTGACCCCAGGATGAGTTTCAGCCTCCAAAGCCGCTTACTGAATGAGTGCACCAAAATTGGTGGAACTCAAACTACAGTTGCAGGAGTTAATAGAGAAAGGGTATATCTGACCTAGTGTGTCCCCTTGGGGAGCACTGATTTTGTTCGTAAAGAAGAAGGACAATATAATGCATATGTGCATTGATTACCGTTAGTTGAACAAAATGACTATAAAGAACCATTACCCGCTCCCTAGGATCGATGATTTGTTCTACCAGGTGGGAGGAACCAAAATATTTTCAAAGATTATCTTGTGATTTGGGTACCATTAGGTACAGATCCGAGACAAATATATTCCCAAGACCTCCTTTCGTATGAGGTATGGGAACTACAAGTTTGTAGTGATGTCGTTTGGGTTGACCAATGCACCTGCAAACTTTATGTGTATGATGAACAAAATATTCAGTAAATATCTGGATAAGTTTGTACTAGTCTTTATTAATGACATTCCAGTTTATTCCAAGAATCAAGAGGAACACGAAGAACACCTTCGCATAGTACTTTGAGTGTTGAGAGAACACTATCTCTACGCTAAGTTTAGTAAGTTTGATTTTTACAAACCAAAAATACAGTACCTATGTCACATCATATCTGAGGCATGAATAGCTGTGGACCTGAAAATTATTCGAGCTATAAAGGATTGGCATACCTCGACTAGTGTCACTAACATTAGGTCCTTTTTGGGTTTAGCCGGGTATTATCAAAAGTTCATTGAGAACTTCTCGAGAATCACTTTCCCCATGACAGCTTTGCAGAAAAAAACCGAACAAGTTCGTATGGGCTGACAAGTGTGAGGAAATTTTTCAAAAGCTTAAGAAACTTTTGATGACCGCACCATTGTTGTGGATTGTGGATCCCGAAGGAGATATTGTTGTATGCATAAATGCAAGAAAGGAACGACTTGGAGGAGTCCTCTTGCAAAATGATCATGCAATCTATTATGAATCACAGAAATTAAAAGAGCATGACCAGAATTATCCCATGCATGATCTTGAGCTAGTGGCCATTATCCACGCTCTGAAGATGTGGAGGCACTACATCATGGGAAGGAAGTTACTTCTAAATACTAACAATATTGGTCGAACGTATTTATTTGATCAACCCGATCTAAATGCGAGGCAAGCCAGATGGTTGGCTTTCCTGAGTGAGTATCACTTTGAACTAAAGCATATCAAGGAACAAAGTTTCTGATGCTTTGAGTCGATGAAATTATATGATATATGAGGTGACCCTGAGTCAAACTAATGCAGATTTGCACAAGAATATTAGAAGGACCAACAAGGTTGACCTGTTCTATGTGGAAATCCTCAAGAAGGTCCAAGAGGACTGGTTGTTTCAACAACAAAAGGATTACAAGGTGGATGACTCTAGAATACTATGGTCCAAGGATAGATTGTATGGTCCAAGTGGAGGGGACATTTGGTCCATAATACTCACAAAATTTCATAGGGCATCCTACTCGGGGCACCCAGGATATCAAAAGATGATATCTACTGTCAAGAGACACTTTTTCTAGCCTAAGTTAATGGTTGACATTGCAATTTTTATTGCAAAATGTCAGGAATGCCAGCTAGTTAAAGCTGAGCACCAGCATCCTTCAGGATTGATACAACCATTGTCCATTCCGAAATGGAAGTGGGAGGTTATCAGTATGGATTTTATTACTGGCTTACGGAAAAGAAAGAAGGAAAATGATTCCATATTCATAGTCATTGACAAGCTATCAAAAGAAGCACACTTCATCCCCGTGAAATTGACCTACAAGGCCATGAACATTGCTGATATCTTCCTAAAATAGATATTTAGATTGCATAGGATACCCAAATCAATTATCTTGGATCGATATGTTAAGTTTACAGGAAAATTTTGGAGATATTTATTCTCTAGATTAGAGATGCAGCTGAACTTTATCACTTCTTATCACCCGTAGATGGACGAGCTGACTGAAATAGTAAACCAAATTGTTGAAGACATGCTTCGAATGTATGTCATGAACAACCCCATCAAGTGGGAGGATTATCTGCACCTTGTAGAGTTTGCATATAACAACGGGTAGCAGGCTTCTGCTAAGATGGTTCCTTTCGAGGTATTCTATGGACAGAAGTGTAGGACCCCAGTTACTTGGGATAGTTCAGTGGATCGGCTCATGTTAGGGCCCGACATGTTATTGGACTTAGAACAGTTAGTTACCAAGGTCCAGGGAAACCTTTAAGAGGCACAAGACCATCAGAAAAGTTATGCAGATAAGAAAAGAAAAGATAAAGAATATCAAGTAGGTGAGCATGTCTACTTGAAAGTGAAAGAAAAACAGAGCTCCTTGAGCTTGGGTAGGTGTGGTAAGCTAGCACCCAGATTTTGTGGACCTTTTGAAATTCTGGCAAAGAAAGGACCAGCGGCTTATGAAATAGAATTACCTATGCACGTAAGAGTTCATAATGTTTTCCATGCATCTTTACTAAAGAAATATGTTTATGACACTAAGCATGTCATTGATTGGTCCTTATTACAGGTGGAACCCAAGGGGTACTTTTCCCCTGAGCCTTTGCATATATTGGACAAGAGAGAAATGAAGCTTTGGAAGTGCACTGTAGTCCAATTGAAAGTGCAGTGGAAGCATTTTGAGATATATGAGGCTACCTGGGAGAATGAGGCCACCATGAGAAAGGATTACCCTGCCTTGTTTCATGATATCATTCAGAGTCCCTAGAACACCAGGGATGGTGTTGTACTAAGCGGGGAGGGATGTGATATCTTGAATTTTGGACCTACCATTTATAGGCATGAGCCTATTGATCATGATGATTATATTGTTGTTTTATTTCTATATTGGGTCAAAGACCCCACTGCAGATGAATTGATGATATATATATGTACATATATGTTGGTTGTGTTGGCCATGGACCCTGAAGTACATGATGGATGAAACGTTTTGTGTTGGGCATGGACCTTCAAGCACGTGATCGATGAGATGTTTTGTGTTAAGCGAGAGGCTCTGGAGCACATGACTACTTACATTTGTGTTGAGCATAAAGCTCTGGAAACATGAAAATATAATTGGAAATGTTGGGCATAAGCTCTGAAGCATTCCATGTTGATGTTGAGCATAAGCTCTAGAGCATCGGATCCTTGGCCATTGTATCCCTAGGTGTATCGTACAAGTACATCCTAGTATTTAGTGTTGAGCAAGAGCTCTAGAATTGCACTAAGTTTGTAACTTCCTGTTATAAGCATTGACTATGGGCTCTGGTAAGTGCTAGGGGTTACTGAAAATATTAAAATCACCTCCAAGTGAAAATGACTCGAGCATAATATTGATCTCATCATACTTATTCTTAAGTGATTAAATGAAATTTTTAATTTCTGAATTCTCATCAAGTACTGAAGAACTACCACATTATACAAGGTAAATCCAACATGCAAGGATGTTTAGAGATTCCTAGCCTAGTAGACCTGAACCATCTATCTACTTGAACTTAATAAAGAAGTATCGTTAAGTCTAGGGATCATGATACATGATGCCCAAAGACAAATGTTAACAAGTATTTTAATACTATATATTATATACAAGTATGTAAAAAGAATTAATTATGGTTAATTATATAAAGAAAGAAGAAAAGATCCACCTATTATTATTTATTACTAAAGGATTAATAAATAGTGAAATATCTATGAAAGACTAACTAAGAACTAGTTAAAAGTTCCTAGGTTAAGAATTGAAAATTACCCCAGTAAATTAAAAAGGGTTAAATCAAGAAATCAAGGATTTCTTCATTTAATTGCCCCTTTGAATGAAAAGTCTGTCTATAAAGACTCAAGACAAATAAAGGCTTGGGGTTCTAATTTTTATGGAGGAGAATTATTATTCTGCCTGTTTTTGCTCTCAAGTGTTTTCTTGGAGAACTTTTCCTCCAAGGAAAAGAGGATTGATTCAGAACTGAATAGCAGTTAGGAAGCCCTACCTTAGGAGCTCTAAGCTACTTTCATGTTGGATTCTAGCTCGAGGGGATCCGGATTAGAACCAGGAACAGTTCCGGGTCATGGTAGGGAGGAACGTGGTAGTTCCCAAGTGATTTGGTCATCAAAATCAGAGGTCGGATCTGTTTTTAAATTGATAATGCTGGTTATTTAAAAAGTGTGCAGGTTTAGCCATTAAAGGAGGTTTAGGAAGATAAATTACAGGTATGAGTTCTTAGTATGTCAAAGTTCATTTCTAGGGTAAATGCTGGCTTCTTTGTGTAAAAGCTTTTATAGATATTATTAACCCTGAAATTGATTGGTTCTGTCCATATCTCCTAGGGTTACACTTCTTAAAAATCTAACCCTAGACTATCTATGCTATCTTCTAGATTATATAATGAATATGTTAGACGAATGTTTCCAATGAATTTACTAACCCTATGTAATTGATGTTTTTCCTAGATTATGCTAGGGTTTGTATTCTCTTCAATATTCCCTACGATTGTAAATATTATCATAGGCTGTATATAGCCAGGTTTCCATCTCTAATGTCTGTTTCTGTATTCATTCCATATTCAAAAATTAATACTGTAAACTAGGTAAGTCTAGACCTGCGATTTAATGATCACCTATTATTTATATCTCTACTGACATATTACATTTGTCAGTAGAGACATGTTTCAAATTATGNATATATATATATATACAGATAAGGCCATCAGGTATCAACATATATGAAAAATTTCTATACATTTAAAATTCCAAAATTAAATAACTCATCTAAGACCTTTCAAGGTCTGTATCCATATTACAAATTTACATTAAAAATACTCTACATAAATGAAACAACATTACAAATAATTAGAGGAGGCATCGTGACCATCCATGTAGTCCTTTACAATTTTTTGATCAAAATTCATAAACAAAATTACATAACTCAATAAACATTACCATAGCCAAATTAAATAATATATCTTATACAGTACATCATATCATAGTAAAACAACACCAAAATCATATCATAAATCCATAGATTGCAAACAGTAACAAGAATCAATGCCTGTGGGAATGCAAGCCCAGTTTGTTTTCATTTATTAAAATACATTCATTACATTACATTAAAATCTTGTTTCCAACAGAGGTCGCGACATCGATTCCCATGGATGTCAAGACCCAAGGAAAATCCATAATAAGAGACCATAAAAATTATATGTAGAAAATGATAACCGAATCCTATAACCATTCTCACACAGGACACACTATACATAAAATCGTATGCGGGATGTGGTTTAGAAAATGCACCCACTAAAAGATAAATAAATAGTCCATTTACATATTAAACAACCAACGCCATCAAGGGTCTATAAACCTTTGCATCTACGAAACCCACTAATGCACAATGCTTACATAAGTCACGACCTCGGCCAACTTTTAAATATAATACACGAACTCTACCATTTTAACCCTATGCTACACTATCTAATTCAGGATAAGAATAAGATGAAATAATATCACAGAGCTATCACAGCCATGATGGAGTAAGCTCAATCCATTCATGGGCTTGGCCTCTCAACCACCCACGCTGTCCACATAATACAACCATTAAAATATGCATAATACACAGAGCCCAAATGAAGGCGAATGTCTGTGTCTAAATTAAACTATTAAACCATAACTTAGTGTTTCTTTTACAAACACAGTAAGAAAAAATGACACGAGTCCTTTATTAAATACACAGGGGATAAATATCATTACACAACAGGGAAAAATTGTAGAGTCTCCACTCAATCATTTCCAAAGAAAAAATAAATTCTTACGGGCATGCCAATGGGCTATGGCACCATTGCAAGCAATGGTGCGGCTCATGGCTCAAAGGCTCAAACCATTGTTTAATTTACAAAATCAAAACTTATACACAGAACCAGAGGAAACATGATTCTTCACTCCACGGCCGAATCCATTTAAACCTTTAAATAAATCCAAGTCTGTAATCATATGCTCGAAAGAAAAAGTCAAACCCCACATCGAAACCCATAGCAGGAAACCCAAACCAAGAAACCAATCTATACATAGTTTTCCCAAGAGGACCGAGAGATAGCAAGTAGAGGTTTTCTCACAAGCTTACCATGGCCACAAATGCAACACTTGGATCCCATAGATTTGAAGCCACGATGCTACTCATTAACCGTCGGCACCTGTAAAATGCAAACAAAGGAGGATGAGGAGTATGGCCACGATATCAAACTTTAAACCAAATCAATGTGCAGGAATATAAACTCAACGCAGGCATACCTCATAATTTGAAGGTTGCCTCCATGGCTTTCCTTCTTCACAAACCCAAAACGCAAAAACCTCAAATGACAACACATTGCACAAACCTCGTGAGCCGAGCCTAAGGGAAGGCTATCATGCCTCTCCAAGTGCATTGAATGCACCAGCTGGAAACTGTTAAAGCGAGATAAAAACCCACTCTCCATATTTTATGCTACGCTACATTACAACGTATGACCACCGCCCACATTAAAGCTTAAACCCTTCTATTGTATGGTTTATACCATATGCTATGTCGCCACCCCAGATCCCATCACAACGTTAATGTTTTACAAGGTTTTCATTATGGACAGGTCATGATATTACACAACACATAGGTGGTGTTAGTCCAAGGAATAATGCCATAAGGTGTACACCTTATAATTTAAAACAAAATACATTTTAGTCTCACAACCTTGTATTAAAATCCAATACAAAAAGTGTTAAGCATAAAATCTTAGCGAACATGCCATGTTAACTTTTTAACATCGTTGACTTTAATAACCTGTCAAATAAAAGAATGTAAGAGATGTTAATAAATATAGTAAAAATGTACATAGCACGTAAAATGTATTAATGACACATAGAATAACGAAGAATAATTAGTATACAAGAAATTTAGCCGTAACAGTTAAATTGATGATAACGACACTTACCAGGTTATAAAACCAAGTCGTTAAGCAACATAACAACTAGAAACAAGACCTCTAGGATCAAGACGGTCAACACACTTTAAACCAGATCCCGTCGTAAAGTAATGGACTACGTAAGTAAACAAAAGAGGTGCCTTAGTTCGATTGAACTAAGTAAGCCTGTGTAACCAAGTGATACCTTACCTCTCAAATCATCATGGGAGAACATGTCCCGCCACTCCACCACTTTGTTCCCATCAACAAAGTTAAGTTAGTTTTTATTAAATAAACAAATTACACATGTGCTGGAGTAAAACAAAGATCTATACAATTCATTAAGTCGCCGACAATAATAACTAGGATGTATAAACAGTTTAATAACAGAATTAAGACGTAAGAAGTAAACAAACTAATAATCACTGAATATATAAGAGATTAACAAGACAATCTAGGAAGTTTATGAAGAGATCGAAAGTATAAGTAGTGCATGTAATTCTGCATGAGTAATAATGATCCCCTTTAGATAGTTTCCACTAGATTACAATTTTTTTTTTCAATTTTTGGGGACATTACAATTTATCATATTAATGATGAAAGAAAGAAAGAACAACTCCATCCATTATTATTTATTATTTACAGATAATAAATAGTCCAAAAACCTAAAAAGTCTAATTTGTAACTAGTAGAAAGTTCGTAAGTTAAAATATTAATAATTACCCAAAGTAATTGAAAAGGATTAAATCAAGAAACCAAGGTTTCTTGAGTTAAATGTACCTTTGACCGAAAAGTATGTCTATAAAGACTCAAGCCAAGGAAAGGCTTCGGGTTCTGAGCTATCATTAGAGGAGTATTTTTTTTTCCTATTTTTCTCTCAAGTAATTCTTTGAGAACATTTTCCTGGAAGGAAAAAAGAGAACTAATCCAGATCTGATATACCATATAGGAAACCCTACCTTAAGAGCTCTAAGCTACTTGCATGTTGGAGTCCAGCTCAGGGGGATCCAGATTTAAACTAGGAACGGTTCCGGGTCATGGTTGGGAGGAACGTGGTAGTTCCCAAGTGATTTGGTCATCAAAAACATAGATCATGCCTGTCTTGAGTTGTTAATGCTAGTTATTTAAGTGTGCAGGTTCAGCCATTAACAAAGCTTTAAGTTATAGGTATGAATCCTAGATTGTCTATTATATTCTCCTAATTAAATGCTGGATATGCTAGTTAAATAATTACAATGCATTTTCTAACCCTATGTGTTTGATTTTATGGTTAAAATTTGCTAGGGTTTGCATTTCTAAATATTAACTTTAGGCTGCAAATTACATCTTATGCTGTATTTAACAGGGTTTGTACATCTAAGTTTGTCTCTGTATTATTTCAATACTTAGACTGTGTTTACTATAAAATAGGTTTTATTTCCAGCTAATATATAATCGTTCTTTATGCTTTATTACTCTGCTGACATATTTCATTTGTAAGTAAAGGATTGTTTTAGATTTAACTAAAGAAATGTTAAGAAGTAAGACTTATATATGTGTGTGTGTGTGTACAAACAATTATATAAATAGTGTTAAGCTAATCTACTAAATACATTAAATATAAACTAAAGTACAAATTAAATGTTTACACTAAATCAAAGATAATAAACTATTAAATACCTTTCAAGGTATGTCTCATTAAATACAAACTAAATAGTAAAACATTCCATTTAAAAATACATCATCATAAATAAACGAACATAGTAAGCATTGTGACTATCCATTTGGTCAAAGATCAAATCTCTATTCACATGTATAAAACCCAAAGTCCTAACTAAACCATATCATAATCGCATGCATGATTCTTCTAAAGGTCCCTCACAACTATTGTGTATAAACCAACAAAGTGAACATTTAAATCAATTAAAGAACTATGTAATTTTAAACAAAGCTCATGATATCAACCCTGTGGGTTCATAACCCAAGTCGCAGGCCTCAATGAAACAACCATATCATATATGCATAAATATTAATGAATTACATAACAAGCATTTCATTCCATATAATGAATTAAACACCATATCACAAACAATAATCGTTTCATGTCTAATGCATATCAAAATCGTATTACAAACCAAATAATTTCAATGGTGAGCAATAATCGAATCCTGTGGGCATACAAGCCCAACGCTCAACTAATTAAAAATACAACTTATTACATTAAACACAAACATGATTCAAATCCTATGTCTATTTTTACCAAGGCCACACTATACATACAACGTATGCAGGCTACATTAATAACCATGGTAATATTAAACTAGCAAATCAAATACATTATGCTACAGACTAAGTCATAAGGCTCAAGCTCTGCCTCTGCGTAGTAACCATGACCTCGGCAAAATTAAATAAACCCATAGGCTATTAAAACCAATTAATAAATAATTACATACGAGGTCGTAAGACCCTCATCAAGCCATGCACATCATTGGCCTAGGCCACGACTTGTATAATAAATATACACATTTTATATAAACTACAAATGAGCACTATCAACATTTTCTTCTAGAACAAAGAAATCATAAACAACAATGCAAACCAATCACAGCCACTATGGGAAAGAATCATGTCACTCACATCAAGGCCTCAACCCAACGCAGTCAACAATTACAGCTAAATATAAATACTCAACACACAGACCATAAACAAAGGCATATGCCATTTTATAAACCATCGTGATAAACCAATAACACAGCATACATTCTATCCACATACACAATATGCATAATAACCAATGCCCAGTTATATACGCAGTACATAGGAATGCCAGAATCCTAAGTAAAGTATTTACATAGTAATGCTATCATCGCAGTCAAGTCCACACAGGCGTGCCAATGGGCTATGGAACCATTGCAAGCAATGGTGAAGCCCATGGCTTAAAAACCCCAAACCCAAAATAATGATTTACAATCAACATAAAATTATACACAGATCCTGTAAGGGCATAATATTTACTCCATGGCTTAAATTCCTAAAAGGATTTATAAAACCCAAGTCCATTCATGAGAAGCCCGAAGGCCAATTCAAAACTCCATAGAGAAACCCCAAACCAAACGATGAAACAAAATGCAGATAGGCCGAGAGACAACAAGCGTAGGATTTTTTGGAAAGGCTTACCTTGCACTTGGAACCACATTCAAACCAATGACAGAGCTTGACCCATGCTGCTCTTTACCATACATCGACACTTGTGAACACCAAGCGAAACAAGAAGTGAGAAGTATGGCCACGATAAAAGCATCAAAACAAAAGGAAATTGCAGGCATGAGAACCAGGACGAAGCTTACCTTCCAAGTCTAGAGGTCACCTCCATTTTCCCTATGTAGAGACAAGACCAAACCCCAAATGACCAAAGCAAAATGACAAGTCCATCGTGAGACAAACCCTAAGCTTGGGCTGCCACGAAAATCTAGGTGCATTAATGGCACCAGTTGGAATCCAATATCATAACAAAAAAGCCACTTTTCCATAGTTAAGTCGTGTTGCAAAACTTTGCTCTCCATTCCCATGCAAGGGTTAAACACCAACATATATGGTTCAACCATATGGTAGGTTCACCACCCCTATAACATATTACAAGGTTTAATTCATTGCAAGAATATGTTGAGTGCATAGTCCATCCATAGTATGCACTAATCCAAAGTTTAAACCACAAGGCATAAAGTATATATATAACATATAAATCATAGGCTTGAAGCCTTAATACAATGTGTTTCCCTAAGCTTAATGCTTAGTAAACATGGCATAGGAAATATGCCATGTTAGTAATTAAAATAATAAATATCAAAGCTCTATTTTTTTTAAGCCAAGATCATAACCTGCAATTTAGAACAACATAGGATATGTTAATAGTTTTAAATAAAATAAACGTAGAACATAAATATACTAACATGTAAACGATCAAATACAAACCTTAATAAAGTGTAAGTAGTACATAGGAAATTTAGCTATGATAGCTAAATTGACAAAAATAGCACTTACCATGTTATAAATCTGAGTCGGTAAGGAACCTTAACAACAAGTAGTAGGTCTAGTAGGATCGAGATATTCAATGCTCTTTAAATAAGAATCCGCTGCAAAGTATGATATGCATATTAAATAAAAGAGGTGCCTTAGTTCAATGAACTAAGTAAGCCTACAAACAAGTAAACTGTTTTATCTTTCAGACCATCATGGGAGGACGAGTCCCACCTCTTCGCCCACTTTGTTTCCACAAACAAAGTTAAGTTAGGACTTTATAAATAACAAGTAAGACTATGTAGAAAGGACGAAGCATTTAAATAAAGTAACGACAAATAGATGACAAGGATATAATCATAAGAAGTAAGCAGTAAACATCATAAGTAAAATACATCAATAATAATGACTGAAAATAAAATGACAAAATGTAAGAACAACTTACAAGAATGGTACATGTAATGTACGATATATTTTCAAAAGTCGAATAATGTTCTGTATAGGTAGTTTTACTAGCCTAATAATTTTTATTTTTATTTTTTATTTTTGGGGACATTACAAGTGGTATGAGAGCCCAGTTTCAATACTAAGAGACCTATGGGTGCACCAAGCATTTACTACCAGGAAAATAAAGTATGGTATTCAATTTGTTACTAACATAAATTTTTTTCTGTTATTTAAATTTTTTGAAATTTCAGGAAAATTTTACTGAACAATTTAGTTTATGAACACTAAAAAAGATAATAGCCAGCAAGGAAGGATGAACACCCCCACCCCAGAAAGAAAATTAGTGGTGGAGCTGAATTCTGATATTTTGAAGACTATACATAGTCTTCAAGTAGAATTGCAAAGTCTCAGAGAAGAAAGTTTGAACGAAAAAAAATAACAACAAGCTATAAATGAAGCATTACTAAGAAATATGATGGGAGGAAGCGCGTAGGGTAAAACTACCCAGTCCACAAACTGTTCCAAAAGAGAACCTTACCATAAACATGCCAATAGGCCAAGAGAAGGAGAAAAAGAGGAACATACCCCTGAAGCACCAAAAGGAGATCATCATAGTCTTTCGAGTGATGACTCTCTTTCTCCTTGAAGAAAGAAACAAAGAATCAATGATAGTCTTTAGGGGGAGTTTAGAAAAATAAGAGCCTCGACCTATGAAGGTGAAGTAAACACTAGGGAGAAGGCTAAAGAGTGGTTTATAGGCATGAGTAAATATTTTCAGGTTCATAACTACTCAAGTGAGATGAAGGCTCGTCTTGTCATCTATAACTTGAATGGGGGTGATTCCATGAATATGGGTAACACTTTTTGGCCAAATTTGGCGATGAAAACCTGATTTTTTACTCATGTGCTAGATAGAATCCCTCAAAACGCATATATGCCATGTGAATTTTGACTTGTAGTAAGAAAACAAATTGTAGAATATTATGTTGTCTTCATAGTGATATTTTTAA
>LPNX010879069.1:745777-761714 GCA_001517045.1 Pseudotsuga menziesii | reverse complement strand
TTTTAGAAGTAATTAAAAAATAAATATCATATGAATGCCAAAATGCGTGTATGATATGTCAATGGATAGAAGATTCGTTGGTGAATCTATCGGTATCAACTACGCTCAGTTATGTGCTAGGAATGGTAGGGTTTACACCTCTGCAAGGCACAGTAAATTTTGCATTTGTTTGAATGAGGGCTAAGTCTGTTTTTTTAAGCCCTCGACCGAGGTATGAACCTCGACCGAGGTATCTAAATACCTCGGTCGAGGTATTTAAATACCTCGACTGAGGGTTTGTAAAGCCCGCAATACCTCGATCGAGGTATTTAAATACCTCGACCGAGGTATTTAAATACCTCGGTCGAGGGCTTAACAAGCCCTCGGTCGAGATATTAAGACCTCGGTCGAGGGCTTAACAAGCCCTCGACCGAGGTGCGTTTTTCTTTTTTTGCCGAAATGCGCTTGCCAAAAAGTGTTACCCAGGTCCGTGGATTCACCCATGGCAAGGCAGTAAGATGGTGAAGAGATTTAAAGCACACTAATCAGGATGAGCTAAGAGAAATACGTTGGGATACCTTCCGAAAATGTTTCCAAGAGAAATATATGTCGGAAAGGTTCTTCGACAGAAAATTGAAAGAGTTTCATGAACTACAATGGGATCCATGACCGTGGACGTGTTTATTAACAGATTTCTAGATATGTTGCATTATCTACCATACATCAAAGAAGAAAAGGTAATAATCCAACAGTTCCTAGGATGTCTTCCTCTTAGTTTTAGGGATAGGATTGAATTTGACATGCCCAAGACCTTGGATACCACAGTGCATAAATCTAGTATCTATTATGAGCATGGACAGATAAGGAAGGAGAACATAAACCGAAACCGAGAAAAGCTTAAGAAATTCTCTGATAACTGCAAACCTGGGTCCAACCCACATCCATAAAGAAATTCAAATAACAACTTTCAAGCAAACAGGAACTTTAATAAATATGGTATGAATCCTTATGTACCAGCTACTAATGTTAACAAGCTATTCTCAAGTGGAGCCAATGCAACCCCACTGCAAATCAAGTGCTCGAAATGCAATGGGCCTCATTATGCCCAATATTGTAAGAAAAATACCAGTGGGGTCTTGCACAACTTACAAGAAGAACCAATTGTTGAGGACATAGCTGGAACACTATGGATCTATGTAGCATTGGATGGCCAACAGGAAGACCATCAAGGTACAATGGTTGAAATAGAAGGTAAGATCTTGAACACCTCTATTTCAATACTTATTGATCTTGGTGCTTTCCGGAGCTATGTTTCGCCTAAAATGGTTGATATATGCAAACTAGGAAAAGTAAAACATGATAAACTTTGGCTGGTTCAGTTAGCCATAGGTACGAAATGAAAGGTTTAAGAAATTATTAAAGAATGTGAGTTAAACCTTAATGGTTTTCCTATGAAAGTAAACCTGAACATCCTACCTTTAGGGTTGTATGATGTACTTATTGGAATGGACTAGATAGAACAACACCATGTTTTTCTCAATTTCTTCAACAAGTCTATCTTGTGTACTGATAGCCTAGGGAACCAAGTGAAGTTTCAAAGCATTCCAAAGAAAGTTTCTCTTAGACAAATATCTTCCTTACAAGCGAATAAATGTGTTAGAAAAGGATGCAAGTTGTTTGCAGTGAACATTTGAGACATAGAGTCTGATAGAGAGAAACACATATAATACTTCCTCATTCTTGAAGAATTAAAGGATGTGTTTCCCAAGGAAATCCTTGGATTACCTCTGAAACGAGACCTAGACTTTTCCATCGAACTGACCCAGGATCAGTTTCGGCATCCAAAGACCCTTACCGCATGAGTGCACCTGAGTTGGTGGAACTCAAACTACAGCTACATGAATTGATAGAGAAAGGGTATATCTGACCCAGTGTGTCTCCTTGGGGAGCATAGATATTGTGCATAAATAAGAATGAAGGTACGATGCGGATGTGCATCGGTTACCACTAGTTGAACAAAATGACTATCAAGAACTATTATCCACTCCTTAGAATCAATGACTTGTTCGATCAGGTGGGAGGAGCCATAATATTTTCAAAGAATAACCTGTGGTCTGGGTACCATCAGGTACAAATTCACGATGAGGATATTCACAAAATTGCCTTTTGTACAAGGTACGAAAACTACGCATTTGTAGTGATGCCGTTCAGGTTGACCAATGCACCCACAAAATTTATGTGTATGATGAATAACATATTCAGTAGGTATCTGGATAAGTTTGTCTGGGTCTTTATAAACAATATACTGGTTTATTCAAAGAATAAATAAGAACATGAAGAACACCTTCGCATAGTACTACAAGTGTTGAGAGAACGTCATCTTTACGCGAAGTTTAGTAAATGTGATTTTTACAAACCACAGATATAGTATTTAAGTCACATTATCTTCGAGAAAGGGATAACCGTGGACCCAAAAAATATTAAAGGAATGAAGGATTAGCCTACCCCTACTAGTGTCATCGACATTAGGTCCTTTTTGGGATTAGTTGTATATTATCGAAAGTTCATTAAGAACTTCTCGAGAATTGTTTTCCCCATGACCTCTTTGCAGAAGAAAGAAAGTAAGTTATTATGGACTGCTAAGTGTGAAGAATTTTTTCAAAAGCTTAAGTAAATTTTGATGACTGCGCTAGTGTTATGAATTGTGGATCCCGATGGGGATTTCATTGTTTGCATGGATGCAAGTAAGGAAGGACTTGGAGGAGTCCTCTTACAAAACGATCATGTGATCTATTATGAATCGTAGAAGTTAAAAGAGCATGAGTAGAATTATCCTACACATGATCTTGAGTTAGTTTCCATCATCCATGCTTTGAGGTGGCTTTGAGGATGTGGAGGCACTACCTCGTGGGAAGGAAGTACCTTATGAAGACAGACAATATGAGCCTAAAGTATTTATTTGATCAATTGGATCTCAATGCAAGGAAAGCCAGGTGGTTGGATTTCCTTAGTGAGTACCATTTTGAGCTAAAGCACATTAAGGGCAAAGAGAATAAGGTTTATGATGCCTTGAGCTGACGAATTTATATGATATATGAGGTGAATTTGAGTCAAATAGATGCAGCTTTGCATGAGAGGATTAGAGTGGACAAAAAATTTGACCCATTCTACGTGGAAATCCTCTAGAAAGTCTTAGAGGACAGGTTGTTTCAACAACAAAAAGAATACAAAGTAGATGAATCTGGGCTGCTATGGTCCAAGGATCGTTTGTATGTTCCAGAAGGAGGGGACCTTCAGTCCAGCATCCTCATGGAATTTCATAGGGAACCATATTCTGGGAACCCGAGATATCAAAATACCATATCCGCTGTCAAGAGACACTTTTTATGGGCTAAATTAAAGGCCAAAATTGCAATTTTTATTGCGAAATGTGAGGAATGTCAGCTAGTCAAAGCTGAGCATCAGCACCCCGTGGGATTGCTGCAGCCATTACACATTCTGGAATGGAAGTGGGAGATCATTATTATATATTTCATCACCGGTTTACCGAAAAGTAAGATGCAAAATGATTCTATTTTTGTGGTCATGGACAAGTTGTCAAAAGAAGCACACTTCATTCCTATGAAGTCGACCTACAAAGTAGTGAACATTGTTGATATCTTCTCGAAAGAGATATCTAGATTGCATGGGATACCCAAGGAAATTATCTCAGATCGAGATGTTAAATTTTACATTTGAATATTTTCATGACTATGATTTGCATTTGAAGATTTTCATTACCATGGGGATCGATGGAGGGGGAGCCGGGCGAAGTGTGTGGCAATATTTGACGATCATAATGAGATGCTTTGAGGGAACAACTTAGTAAACTAGTAATCACCATTATAATGTCGATGGAAATGTTCTAAACTCCTGGGACCTGTTTCTCTACAAATGTTCACCCTTCATAGTTATATGGAAATTTTCTAATCTCCTGGCAGGATATGATTTCGGGATTCTCACCTGAATCTTATAAATAAGAAGTGAACTCATGGGACTCCACTAGTTATAGTGAGTTCAAGTGACTTGTAAGATCTTTTCTAAACCGCATCCCAATCTAACATTAAAAAATGATTCTTGTAGAAAGGTCAATGAGATCAAAATGTCAGTCGACTCTAGCAGTGACAGACCTTAATTACCTTAAAGACTTGGAATTCTGATGTTCCAAGAGATTCTCAGTATGATATCTATTACATAAATGTTTCAACCAAAATATATACCAGATTGGAGTTTTGTCTGGAAATGAGTAACTCCAAAGTACAAATGTCCTTCCTGCAACTTGGTTCCATGATTCCGCGCAGGCCACCCTGCATAGTTTATCAGTCAACATGGACTTGTGGGACATGAAGCCGAAGTTTTCAAAATTCCTACCTCAATAGTTCCACTCGTGGAAGGTACAATCAAGAATAATTTCTTACACCATGAATTTATTGTAAACGTAGACTCGGAGTGGAATTTTTGTCATACCATGATTGTACCAAGTATTTGCCGATTTCAAATGTCACAGTAACATACTGTGTAGAACTCAATTGTCTCCTAGAGAGACAAATTTTCTATGCATCTAGATTTTTGTGGGAATATACTAAGGCAACAAATAAACATGAAGTAGTGGTGTATGTAATGGGAGTCTATTTACTTAGTCAATCTCCCCATTTCCAATTCCACCTGGCTTTGGTTGAAATTAGCTGAAACATGAAAGTTAGGAATCATTCATTCTGATTAATCTGGTGTATAGCTTAGGAATTTGTGTTGAAATTATTTCCATTTCATTGGCTACATTGAAGACAGAATCCACAGGGAAATTGAGGTGGTGATTACACGAGCAGAGATCACACTATACCATATCCATTTGCTTATCCATATTATATTCATTGCTATAAATTAGGTCCCAAACCACGCTTGTAGATAGTAATTATATCCAAAAACCTATAAAATGTAATTATTTCCACTCGGTTCTCTTAAATGTAGGAAGAAGAAAGCATGGGCATGCGATTGTTTCGATAATATTTGTTGTTATTGGTATTAAAAGTTTCAGGTAGACAGACACGTTTTCAATGTTTAGATAATGTTTGCAATACCGATACCTTTTCCTGATTTGTCTTTTTAAGAGTACATAGTAGAACCCTTTCTTGTTTTGGTCTTTTATGAGTACCTAGTAGGTGGTGAAGAAGCTGGCAACTCATTTGGAATTTTTTTGGGTTTTGTATTTTTTTTGGTGGTGAAGAAGTTACCATCTGTTTTGTATGAGTATCGATTTAATTATTGTCTCTAAAATTGCTATTGAATGCCAGCAAAAGCTGTACAATGTCGTTGAAAATAGTGAGCTACTCTTTTGGGAAAAAGTAGAGATTTTCTTATTTGATATCAGTGGTCTTTTAATGTAGTTGAAAGATTCCTGTTAAGAGAGGGTACGCTATCGTTGAAAATTATAAAGCTGCTCTTTTGGGAAAAATGTGTTCTGCATGTCCGTTTTATCATCTGAAATGGATCAGAGCCTGGAGGAACTTTTGTTTTCAACATATTATGATGCAGAAAGAATCCTCAAAGAAAAGTTGTCAAACGGTTGTGAGAAATTCTTTTTTTTGTATAGCTACTATGCTAAACAATGAGGGTTTAAAAAAACCAGACCTGTGAGTACTATTGGTGCGCATTGGTTATTTTTGGCAAGTATTCAATGTATTGTATTTTCACCTATTTTTTGAGAAAGTGAGGGCTAGGGCAATTAACTTGAGTTACGACTACACAACAATTTTTTTGTTTTGTTTTCCTTTAACTTTTGCCAAAAGTCTTGCTACTAAGATACCTGCCACTGAATTACTGTTACAGAGTTTTCAGTTTTTTGTTTTCATTTTTAACTTTTGCAGAAAGTCTTGCCACTGAGATAACTGCAACCGAGTTACTCCGACAAAGTTTTGACCCTACTCACTTTTACCTTGACAGTCTTGCTTGGATTTCAAGCGGCTTTTACTGCTACAAGATTTAGGTTTCCACAAACTCGTGTGCCACCAACTTTCACTTCTAGGAACAACTTTATATTTCCTAGTCTAAAGACTTAGGATATGAAAAAACAATTTTCACCGGTTACTTGGGATAAATTGCTAAACAACTATTGCAACTCACTCACAATATTATATAACAAATATTTAATAAGATTGTGTCTAATATTCGTGTGCATAAAAACAAAATCTAGAACTTTAGGTGGTGAAATAAATATGGATTCTTTTTGTCTTTCACTTAACATTAATGTAAACAACATTCACTCACGTAAGTAAATTTGGAGAAGATGCACGGCTAAATAAAAATTGTATCATAATATGATGTTTCACCTTTTATAGAGCTTCGACTCTCAACACTTTCACAAAACACGGAAGCTTGAGCTTCAAACTCTTCAGAGAGTTTTTCTTTTTCTTCTCTGCACTTCTCTTCTCTCTCCGTCTCTCTGTCTGTTCTGCTTGCGCATTCTCTCTTCTTCTCCAGATTTACAATCTTCTTCATATAGGAAACTTCTATCGACTAAAATTGCTTCTCTCTGAAGCTACCAAATTAACATTAAAGAGTGTAATAACTATATACCTAAAAAATTAATTTAAAAAATTAATTTCGACTAGCTTATATACGAGAGATGTGAAATATTCATCTTGTCAAACTGTCTGATAGAAATTGACTTGCTATAGGCTCTAACAAAGTTGGTTGATGTACTATTCGGATAAGTGAGTAATTAATATTTCCAAATTATGAGCAGACCATAATTTTAAAACAAAATATTAGAAAATGTTTCAGAGTTGAAACTTGCTATGTTTGTGACAGAGTTCATTGTGCAGAACTTGTCATTCCTAAACAACTTCGGAGACACTAGAATGTATCCCTTATCAATGGTTTTGTAAACATGTTTGCAAGCTGATCTTCAGACCTGCAAAATTCTAAACAAATTTCTTTGTTGTTCACCGATTCTCTTATAAAATGATACCTTGTGTCAATGTGTTTGGTTTTCCTATTAAACACATGAGTCTTTGACAATGCAATGGCTGAATAGTTGTCATAGAAAATGGTTGTTGGTTCTTGATAGTTCTATGACAAGTATTTTTAGATTCTCCACATCAAAATAAATTTACATGCAAATCCTGTAGCTACAACATACTTTGCATCTGCAGAAGATAGGGTTACTATGGGTTTTTTCTTGAAAGCCCATGACACAAAACCTGTTCCAAAATGAAATGTGTACCCAGATGTGTTTTTCTTGTCATTTGTGTTGCCTCCATTGTCACTATCAGTGTATCCAATGAGTTCAAAATTTTATGAGGTTGAATACAAAATTCCAAGGTCTTTTGTGCCACTTACATACGTCATGATTCTTTTACCTACTTGTCAATGAGAGTATTTGGGTGGCTCCATGAATCTTGAGATCAGACTTACTCCATACATGATGTCTAGTCTCGTTGTTGTTAAATACATAAGGCTTGTTGATTCATCATCATCTTTGATTAATTTTAAATGGATGTCTTGAAATTAGACATATTGAATCTTTTTAAAACTCTACTTGCATACTTTGACTATGATATAAAAATGCCACTTTCATACCACCAGAATTCAATTCCCAAAAAAAACTTCATGATCCCCAAATCAATCATTTCAACTTCACTTTCCATGACTGTTCTAAATTATTTTATGCCGAAATCATGAGTAAATATTAAATCATCCACATACAAGAAGACATTTAGCATGTTACCTTGCTCATTCACTTTGGTGTACAATGTTGACTCACTTTCACTTTTGTGAAATCCATTCTCAATGAGATATCTTGGGCCTCAAGAAAGTAGGGAAGAATACATGTAGAATTCTTCCTAAGTAAGAAGAAGGAGTATAAACGAGTAAGAGGAAGGAGCTACAATAGAGGAAGGAATATCAAGGAAAAGGGAAGGATGCTGCGATAGAAGAAGGAAAGAGAAGGCTCATGACGAGGAATCTACGCTAGATGAGTAATCCATGACCAAAGGACAGAATGAGATACGAGATGACATGACAAAAAATATGGAGAAGTAGGCGTGTAGATAGTGTAATGGTCAAAAAGTGACAATAAGGCATGATGCTTGTTAGTTTTTCAACATTAAGCTAGCATTATGTTAGGATATTTATTGAGAGAACAACAAGTACAACAATCAAACACAAGAGAAAATGAACATAGTGTTTTTCATCGGGGAAACCATAAATGGAGAAAAACCCGCAACTTCCTCAAAGATAGAATAAGCACAAGATGTAAAACCCAAAAACAGTAAGATGCACTCCCGACAGTAGTAATCTTCTTCTTGTCTAGCCCCATTGTCTTCTCCTTCCTCAACTATGCGCTACACTTGAGTGTGTGAGTGATGTGTACAAAATAGATACCCGAGCTCTTTCTTTATACTAATCCCGGCATGACTAAAACCCTAATAGGGCTGACCTCTACTAGGACAGTCTAATAACCCTAGTGCCCCGGAACTGTGGGGACTTGAACCCTTAAACAATCGGAGGGTTACCCACTATGACTTGACATGACTTGTTTACATTATTGATTCTCCCAATCGGAACATCGGGGCATGACAACATGACTCAATTACATAATAGATACATCCCAGAGTAAACATTGGGTTACAATACATAAGATACATAGATGAATACATTCCAAAGTTACAAATACATCAACACTCCCTCTTAACTAGGAAGGTATTCTTTCGACACAATTTTTGGCACTGGTATTCTTCTCTGTATCAACTGGATCATCTTGTCATCTGCATCTCGAGGCTTCTGAGTCTTCAAGTCATCTTCATTCTTTGAATCTGGATCATCTCTTGATCTAGAACATCATGGGACATCATCACTGGATCTGGATCATCATGGGACATCATCAATGGATCTGGATCATCATCACTACTAGATCTGGATCATCCCTCGATCTAGATTTCTTGGATTCATCATAACTGGATCTGGATCATCTCTCGATCTGGATATCATTTGGTCATCATCATGTGTGCTATCTTGTCATAGGAATTTCTATAGAGCTAGCCTTCTTTCATGTTGGTTGTAGGCCTAGCCATCAGGTAGGTCTTTTCCCAGCACTTACATCTGACCTACTCATCATAAAGGAACGCCCAACACTTATATCTGACCTACTCATTAGAAAGGCACGCCCAACACTCACATCTAATCATGTAGTAACCTACAATCACATTAGAAAGGCCCCGCACTCACATCTGACATGGAAGGAAATGAATCCTCTCACCATGATAGAATGTCCCACCCTTACATCTAACATGGAAGGAATTGAATCCTCTCACCATGACAGAATGGCCTGCACTTACAACTGACATGGAAGGAACTGAATCCTCTCACCATGACAGAATGGCCTGCACTTACATCTGACATGGAAGGAAATGAATCCTCTCACCATGAAAGAATAGCATGCACTCACATCTAACCTAGAAGGAACCAAATCCTCCACCCTCATCAGAAAGGCCCCCAGTCCTAGACTGAGCTACTTGGTAATGGACTAGGTGCCTCCACTCTCCCGAAGAGTGGTAGTTGCCCTTACATCTGTCCTACTTAACAGAATGGCCAGCACTCATATCTGACATGGAAGGAACTAAATCCTCTCACCATGATAGAATGACTTAGCCCTTACATCTGA
This sequence comes from Pseudotsuga menziesii, assembly GCA_001517045.1. Lineage (NCBI taxonomy): Eukaryota > Viridiplantae > Streptophyta > Pinopsida > Pinales > Pinaceae > Pseudotsuga > Pseudotsuga menziesii. The sequence continues at coordinate 752,035 of LPNX010879069.1, read as the reverse complement.
CCTTCTCGTTAGAATGGATTTGGATCTTATCACTTTCCCTTGGAGGAAAACTCGATTTGGAGAACACCAAGCTTCTCCCTGAAGTACTCAAACTTCACTATTGCCAATGACTTCATCAACACATCAACTATCTGTTCCTCTGTTGCAACATACTGGAGTTTCACTGCTCCTCTCTGCACCATATCCCTGATATAGTGATACTTGATCTTGATGTGCTTCGACTTGTCATGGAACACTAGATTCTCTGACAACTTCACGCAACTTCAGTTGTCACAATGTATACAAGTAGCATCCATCTGAAGATCAAATAAATCAGACAGTAGCTTCCTCATCCATACTACCTCACAACTACCTGAACAAGCTATGACATACTCTACTTTAGCTGTACTCAGTCCTACACAATATTTCTTCTTGCTAAACCAAGAGATCACACCTAATCCCATACTAAAGAAACACCTTGATGTGCTCTTCCTATCGATGGAATTGCCTGCCCAATCTGAATCAACATAACCCTCCAGGTTAATCTTTTGATTTGAATCATACTTGAGCCCATAATCAACTGTACCCTCAGGTACCTCAGAATATGCTTTGCAGCAATCAAGTGAACATTTCTCAGATCTGTCAAGAACTGGCTTAAGGTGTTCACAGCAAGGCAAATTTATGGTCTCGTGTTTTTTAGGTACATCAATGACGCAATCATCTGACGATACATCATAGCATCAACCGTCTCTGAAAAAGAATCACTCAATAGATTCAAGGTTGATGCCATAGGTGTGGCCATAGTCTTGCAGTCCATCATCCCAAACCTCTTCAGGATCTCTACTGCGTACTTCCCTTGTCCAAGGAAGATTCCATTTGCGCTCTGCCACACCTCCATACCTAGAAAGTAATGCATCATGCCTAAGTTCTTCATCTTGAACTAAGCAGCAATATTTCTCTTCGTATCAGTAATCAACCCATCCATACCTGTCATGAACAGATCATCTACATATAGTAGAAGCATCACTGGGTTGCCATATTCAACCTGGTAGTAAAGGTTGGAATCTGCTTTACTCTTGGTAAATCCCAAAATGGATAGAAAGCTATCAATTCTGCCATACCATGTCCTAGGTGCCTATTTCAAACCGTACAGGGCTTTCTTCAATATGCATACATGAGACTCCTTGTCATGTGTCTCAAAACCCAGTGGTTGTTCTACATACACTTCCTCTTCCACTACAGCATTCAAGAAAGCAGTCTTGACATCCATCTGGTGTATCTTCCATTTCATCACTGCAGCTAGAGAAAGTACTGGTCTGATGGAAGTGTATCTGTCTACAGATGCAAATGTTTCTTCATAGTGTATTCCCTCTTTCTGAGAGAAACCTCGAGCTACAAATCTTGCCTTATATTTTTCAATGCTACCGTCTACAACATGTTTGATCTTGTAGATACATTTGGAAGTTACAACTGACTTCTCATCTAGTCTTGGGACAACATCCCAAACATCATTCTTCATGATCAATTGGTACTCTTCGATCATAGAAGATTTCCATTCTTTTCATTCTACTACTTCTTCATAACTGGAAGGTTCTTTATCAATGAAATCACATAGTAAAGCTACATACTTGGAACAGGATCTGGTCCTCTTTCTTAGGATCTGATCCTCTTTCTTTCTCTGTGATTCTCTTCTAGAGCCCCATATCATTCCGTACCTTGGATAAGTTCTTGTACCCAAGAAGGTTTCCTCTTATGAGGATTCTTCTCCAGAGGTGGATCTATTGGTCTTTATGGTTCTTTAAATTATCGATCTTCTTCTACAATTTCTTTGTTCATGGTTGTATCATGAATTCTGGGTGCTTCTACTTCTTCAGGTTCTTCAGCAGGTCTCTTTCTAGATTTGTTGTAAGCTGTGTCTTCATCAAATGTCTCATCCCTGTTGATGTCAATCTTCTTGTATCCTGGGAAATATATTCTGTAAGCCTTCGAGCATTTAGAGTATCCCAAAAATATACCCTTCTCTTCTGAAGGATATAATTTAGTCCTCTTCTCTTTTGGAATGTGGATTTATATAGGACAGCCGAACATTCTGAGATGGCTGACTTCTGGTTTCTTACCGGAGAAGACTTCTTTAGGACTCTTGTTCTCGGGTACTCTATGTGGAGTATGGTTCTGTACATACACCGCTGTTCTGGAAGCTTCCACCCAAAGATGCATAGGAAGGTCTTGGTCATGAAGCATTGCTTTTGCAGCTTCCATGATAGTTCTGTTATTCCATTCTACAATCCCATTCTGTTGTGGATTATAAGAAGTGGAAAACTCCCTCTTAATCCCTGACTCTTTTCATAGCTCTTTGAATTCATTTGAAGTGAATTCTCCACCATTATCTGATCAAATGGTCTTGATCTTTTTTTTCAGTATGGTTCTCAATCAAGGCTTTGAATTCTTTGAACTTACTGAATACTTTGTCTTTGTTCTTCATGAAGTAAACCCATGTCTTCCTAGAAAAATCATCAATAAAAGAAACATAATATGCATATCTGTTTAGAGAGTTTGATGACATAGAACTGCATACATCAGAGTGGATGATTTCCAAGATTCATTTTGCTTTGCTTTCACTGCTTGGAAATGTCTTCTTTGTAATCTTTCCTTTCACACACCCTTTGCAGACCCCGTCATGTTTTTCTTGGATTTCTAGAAGACCTTCGATAGCTTTGCTTGCAATAGGTAGTGCTCTGTAATGCACATGTGCAAGCCTTCTATGCCAAAGCTCACTTGGCTCTATTATGTCATGGACCAAGGCTTGTTCTGGATGGCCCTTCAATTTGTATAATCCTCCTTCTTGTTCTCCAATCACTACTGCATCATCGATAGTCTTTCCTTTTGGCCACATGATGACTTGACCATCTATGAATGCAACCCGCATTCTTTTTGCATCTAATGTTGATATGGAGAGAAGGTTCTTCTTAATTCTTGGCACAGACAATACTTCTTTCATTGTTAGATATTTTCCAGAGTCTAAGTTATATGAATATTCCCCACTACCTTTTATTGGATATTGGTAGTCATCTCCTAGCTTTACCTTGTGAGGTGATTCATGTTCTGATAGTTTCACAAAGGATTCCTTGAATCCAGTCATATGTTTGGAAGCCCCACTGTCTATAATCCAATCATCACTTCCATGAGTAATGTTACTCGTGAGAGAAGATATCAGAACATATTCATCCTCGCTTGAAGAATATTCACTTTCATATCTGGTTCTCTTCATGGATGGTTCATCATCCTTCATAGCATGAGCATGATGTCTTATTTTGTTGCTCTTCTTTATTATCTTCTGTTTGTTAGGAAAATTCCCTGCAAAGTGTCCTGCTTCATCACAAGTATAGCATATGATCCTAGATACATCTCTTCTAGTGTTATCTTTGTGAGAGTGCTTACCTCTGGAGCTATGAGGTCTTCTTTTGCTTGACTTGGAGTGAGACTTGGAGTGTATTGTGAGAGCTTGGTCTTCACTTCTCATCTTCTCTTCTAGATATTCTATCCAAGATTCTTCTTGAGAGCACTCTTCCCATAGTCTGCTGAACTTGAATAACTTCTTTCTAGCACAGATTCCTTGGATGAAAGAATCCCATGAACTAGGAAGGCCATTCAATGTAGTCATCACAATCTCTGCATTTTCCACTTCTTCATCAACTGCTTCTAGTTTCTCTTTGATCTGAGAAACTCTTGTGAAGTAAGACTAGATTGTTTCTGCATTCTAAATCTTCACATTCTTCACTTGGTTTCTCAGGGTCATCTTCTGGTTTTTGTTCTTCCCTTCAAACAATTTGGTTAGGGCATCAAACATAGCTTTAGGTGTCTTGAGAGAGGACACCTGTGGGATAAGGTGATCCTTGATAGAATCAGAAATGATCCTCTTTTCCATAACCATCTTCTTCTTATGAATGCCTTTGCCTCATCTTCCTCTGGAACTGGAACCTCCTCATGGATGTAGGAGTCTAACTCATTTTCTTCCAGAACCAAGGAGATCCTATACTTCCAGGCTCGGAAGTTATCAGCTCTCTCAAGCTTTTAATCAAGCTTGGTATGATGAGACATATTAATTGAGAACCTCAAATGGAAATATAAAACATTTTAGATATTACCAGGTTCAAGATGTCAGATCTGAAACTTGAGTTGAAGCCTTGTAGAGCTGGTTGAGGAGCAAATTAGGGTTTTGCTTTTCCATAGTTTTGTCCACCCAAATTCCTTGAAATTTGTCCCTAACTTCAATTTTGTGGAGGAGATCAATCCAGGCATGGGCTCACTGAAAAATTCCTCTTCTATGAAAATCTCTAATTTTCGACAGTAGTGACAGGTCCAAAACTAAAAAATATTAGAATTGGATTCTGCTTCAACAGAAAGATGTTCCCTAAGGAGGAGAGTTATTCCACCTTACTTTTGCTGAAAATCTATGAAGGAAGATCCACAAACTAGGAATCCCTAGTTCCCGCAGCTGCATAGTGTCTTCTTCTCAGGTTAGCTCTGATACCATGTTAGTTTTTCAACATTAAGCTAGCATTATGTTAGGATCTTTACTAAGAGAACAAAAAGTACAACAATCAAACACAAGAGACAATGAACACTGTGTTTTTCATCGAGGAAACCATGAATGGAGAAAACCCCACAACTTCCTCAAAGATAGATTCAACACAAGATGTAAAACCCCAAAACAGTAAGATGCACACCCGACAGCAGTAATATTCTTCTTGTCTAGCCCCAGTGTCTTCTCCTTCCTCAACTATGCGCTACACTTGAGTGTGTGAGTGATGTGTACTAAATAGAGATCCCAGCTCTCTATTTATACTAATCTCGACATGACTAAAACCCTACTAGGGCCGACCTATACTAGGAGAGTCTAATAACCCTAGTGCCTCGAAACTGTAGGGAATTAACCCTTAGACAATCAGAGGGTTACCCACTATGACTTTACATGACTTGTTTACATTATTGATTCTCCCGATCGAAACATTGGAGCATGACAACATGACTCAATTACATAATAGATACATCTCGGAATAAACATCGGGTTACAATACATAAGATATATAGATGAATACATTCCGAAGTTACAAATACATCAACAACATTGAGAAAACGACAGTCCTTAGTAATCATGGATATGAGATTTACTGGAGCCAGCAGAAACCACATGCATGTAGGTATCTTTGTAAGTCAGACCAATAGTGCATTTTGTTATGCATTACTAGAATAGGAAAGAAATCCTATTGGTTGAAGATAGTAAGTTGGCTCAGATAGAAATTGAAGAAGAGTTTGAAATGAGTCTGTTAGAGTCTATATCAAGCCAGTATTGAGTTTGTCACAAGCATGCATGAGATCTTTATCGAGTTTGTAATGGGGCTATAAAAGAAGGTACCCAAGCTGTAGTTGGGTTAGAAATATAGCTAGTTGGTTTTAGTGGATTAGATGATACAATATTTGGAGTAACCTCTAGACTCTTGGAAAAGACGCTCGAGCTAGACTTGAGATAGGAATTTTTGGTTAATGAATGTGGATTGTTGAGTGAATCAAAATAGTGGTTCTATTGTAATGTCCCCAAAATATGGAATTAATTTCTTTTATTAGGCTAGTAAAAAATACCTATGCTGGACATTATTGGACATGCATAAATATAACGTACACTAAATGTACCACTCTTTGGTTGTAATTTGTTCTTACATTCTATCATCATACTTTCAGTTATGATTATTACTGTGTTGTTTCTAAGATGTCATGGATATGATTATTAAGTTACTCCCATGTTTATACATTGTTGTGTATGTGTTAGCTACTTGGTTATATACTTCATTCATTTCTGCATATGTTTACTTGTTATTTACTTGTTTTTAACTTAACTTTGTTCCTGGAACTAAAGTGGGAGAAGTGGTGGGACTAGTTCTCCCATGAGACTATCTGAGAGGTAAAGTGTCTACTTGTCTAGAAGGCTTACTTAGTTATGTTTGATCCAAGGCACCTCTTTCATTCTATGTAGATTATACTTAGTGACAGAGACTTGTTTAGGGAGTGATGAACGTTTTGATCATTAAAAACACCTACTAGTTGTTTTTATGGTTTATTACAGTCTCAGCTTGATAACGAGGAAATTACTATGTTTATCATTTATACACCTAGATAGATTATCTATGTGATGCATATTATTCATTATATAATTACAGATCTATTGTTCCTATCTTAATCTACTTATAATTCATGTTTATTGTATTTAAAAGTACTAATACA
>LPNX010879069.1:720777-738277 GCA_001517045.1 Pseudotsuga menziesii | reverse complement strand
GGTCATGGAAAAGGAGAGCATGATGGTGCTGGTGCATGCATTAAAACTGCCCTTCAAAGGGAAGAGATGAAGTTTATAGGTGCTCACCTTTGAGACGTTGCATTTATAGTCTAATGGTGTACATCTTCCATGGGAGAACAAGCAACAAGGAAACACTTAGTGCAAAGAATATTCTGGGAGGTGACAAATGTGGACCGATCACAAACACATCGGGTGAACATAGTGCATGGAACTCGACAGTTTAATTCAATTAGAAGCTCAGACAACTCGGCCCTACAAATTTGGACAAGATTGAAGGCTCACTTTTGTAGTTCCTATAGGATCAGTGAATGGGATGATTGTGGGTATATAGATACCGTTGATACATGGGATTGAGTGACACTTGGCACCAATTTCAACGGAGTTAATGAAATAGAAAATTTGGAAGATGATCAGACATATTTATACAGACTATGATCACATATCGGATCTCATACAAGCAGGTGCATGAGTAGTACCTAAATTAGAAAATGCATTTATGTTTTGTTTACTCGATCTATGTAGAATTTAATTTATGTAAAAATTAGAAATGCAAGACCTTATTTACAAAATGTATTGTTAACTCGACCTATTTCCTTTCACAGGTCAGATATATGTATTGGTTTCCCCAAAAAATAATGAATGGTGTTCTTACTATTGGTTGACACGTTGCTTAGAGGGGAAACAAACCATTCTCGAACCTGTTACAGATGATGAAAATATTGAATTCCCAACTAGCTCAATGGTTATAAAAGGGCAGTACTTGACACTTGCAACACAACATAAAAGGAAGGGTGGGTATGTATATCAGGATTATACACTAGGAGCTATTGTATACCACTTCACCAACCTAGTAGTTGGTATAAACATCAAGCTGCACACACTTGGTCACAAAAATAGGTCACATGTACGATACTTTCTACTTCATATAGAGCACAAAAGATTGATGGACACCATCGCCACCAGAGATGATTTGGATGGTGTACTTGTATGAGTGCATTGTTAGGTGCGTTATTTAACCTTTAAAGTGAATTCCAAAGCACAGTTTCAATTATTTAGCCTTACTTTATTCCCGATGTAATAAACCCATGCTTGACTGGTACCATTGACAGACATAATATTATTCAGAGGATACTGGACACTATAAACACGATCGTACATCCTTAGGTGAGTTATCTATAAACCATGTTTGCACATTTTCATTGGGTTCTCTTTTTTTTCTTATGATGTTACTAACGTCTAGCCTTTCGTGTGGCTAGGATACAAACACCATCTACGACACATTGGAGGCGCCAAGAACGGTATCTTTATACACCAACAAATAGAATTCAAAAAATAACATGCTCTCAAGTTGTTGAAATTTACATTTGTTGATGTTTTTAGTTTAATATACATTTAATTACATTGCCATGTACAAATTGGAATCCAACTAGGGTTTCATGAACACCACTTTGCATGCTATCGCCAAGGTTGACAATTTATGAGATGGAACTAGGATTTAGTGAGCAATTTACAAGTTAAGAGAGAGAACTAGAAACACATGGACCTATACAAATTGGAAATCAACTAGGGTTTCATGAACACCACTTTGCATGGGTTGACAAATAATGCAATGGAACTAGGGTTTAGTGAGAAATTTACAAGTTAAGAGATAGAACTAGAACTTGGAAACCAACTAGGGTTGACAAGTTATGAGATGGAACTAGGGTTCAATGAGCAATTTACAAGTTAAGAGAGGGAACTAGAAACACATGGACATGTACAAATTGGAAACCAACTAGGCTTTCATGAACACCAATTTCCATGCTATCACTAGGATTGATAAAATAATGAGATGGAAATAGGGTTTAGTGAGATCTTTACAAGTTACGAGATGGAACTAGAAAAACATGGACATGTACAAATTGGAAACCAACTAGGATTTCATGAACACCAATTTGCATGCACCAAGTAGGGTTGACAAATAATGATATGGAACTAGGGTTTAGTGAGCAATTTACAAGTTAAGAGAGGGAACTAGATGGCACATGGATATGTACAAATTGGAAACCGACTAGGCTTTCATGAACACCAATTTGCATGCACCAACTAGGGTTGAGAAGGTATGAGATGGAACTAAGGTTTAGTGAAAAATTTACAAGTTAAGAGAGGGAACTAGAAATTGGAAACCAACTAGGGTTGATGAATAATGAGATGGAACTAGGGTTTAGTGAGCAGTTTACAAGTTATGAGCATGAACTAGAAACACATGGACATGTCATTAGAGTAAATTTGGGGTCTAGAATGGGCCTTATAAGAAAACGTGCCAAAATAAGTTTTTGTGAGTTGGAATTCAAGAACCAATAGAATTTCAATAAAATATGTCAACCATAATGGATGAATTGACATATTTGTCATTAAAAAAAACTACTTTTTTTGTTCGTATTTTTGAAATATCTCATTGTGTTTTTACTCAAATTTCGATCGGGAGAGCTCGTTGGATGTGGAATTTGATTCCGCATCCAACGAGTACCCACACTGCATACTTTTGACGGACCCCGCTACCCCAAAAACAAGAAATACCTAAAAAATGTGATGATGATGTCATCATCACATTTTTTAAGGTATTTCTTGTTTTTGGGGTAGCGGGGTCCATCAAAAGTATGCAGTGTGGGTACTCGTTGGATGACGAATCAAATTCCACATCCAACGAGCTCTCCCGATTGAAATTTGAGTAAAAACACAGGGAGATATGTCGAAAATACAAACACAAAAAGTAGTTTTTTTCTTTCTTCCTCTAAAATTTATCAATATTATATTATTATTTTAACTATTATTTTATTATTTTAACTATTATTTTATTAGTTTCCTTAGGAGGCCCATTTTAGACCCCAAAATTCCTCTAATGACAAATTGGAAACCAACTAGGCTTTCATGAACACCAATTCGTATGCACCAACTAGGGTTGACAAATAATGAGATGGAACTAGGGTTTAGTGAGATTTTTACAAGTTATGAGAGGGAACTAGAAACACATGGACATGTACAAATTGGAAACCAACTAGGATTTCATGAACACCAATTTGCATGCACCAACTAGGGTTGACAACGTATGAGATGGAACTAGGGTTTAGTGAGCAATGTACAAGTTAAGAGAGGGAACTAGAAACACATGGACATGTACAAATCAGAAACCAACTAGGGTTTCATGAACACCAATTTGCACGCTATCACTAGGGTTGACAAATAATGAGATGGAACTAGGGTTTAGTGAGCAATTTACATGTTGAGAGAGGGAACTAGAAACACATGGCCATGTGCAAATTGGAAACCAACTAGTATTTCATGAACTACAATTTGCATGCTATCACTAGGGTTGACAAGGTATGAGATGGAACTAGGGTTTAGTGAGCAATTTACAAGTTAAGAGAGGGAACTAGAAACACATGGACATGTACAAATAGAAAACCAACTAGGCTTTCATGAACACTAATTTGCATGCTATCACTAGGGTTGACAAGGTATGAGATGGAACTAGGGTTTAGTAAGCAATTTACATGTTGAGAGAGGGAACTAGAAAGACATGGCCATGTACAAATTTGAAACTAACTAGGCTTCCATGAACACCAATTTGCATGCTATCACTAGGGTTGACAAATAATAAGATGGAACTAGGATTTAGTGAGTAATTTACACATTCAGAGAGGGAACTAGAAACACATTGCCATGCGCAAATTGGAAACCAACTAGGCTTTCATGAACTACAATTTGCATGCTATCACTAGGGTTGACAAGGTATGAGATGGAACTAGGGTTTAGTGAGCAATTTACAACTTAAGATAGGGGGCTAGAAACACATGGACATGTACAAATCAGAAACCAACTAGGCTTTGATGAACACCAATTTGCATGCTATCACTAGGGTTGACAAATAATGAGATGGAAATAGGGTTTAGTGAGGAATTTACAGGTTGAGAGAGGGAACTAGAAAAACATGGCCATGTACAACTTGGAAACCAACTAGGCTTCCATGAACAACAATTTGCATGCTATCACTAGGGTTGACAAGATATGAAATGGAACTAGGGTTTAGTGAACAATTTACAAGTTGACAAACGGAAGTAGAAACACATGGCCATGCACGAATTAGAAACCAACTAGGCTTCCATGAACACCAATTTGCATGCTATCACTAGGGTTGATAAATAATGAGATGGAAGTAGCATTTAGTGAGCTCTTTACAAGTTATGAGATGGAACTAGAAACACATGAACATGTACAAATTGGAAACCAACTAGGATTTCATGAACACCAATTTGCATGCACCAACTAGGATTGACAAGGTATGAGATGGAACTAGGGTTTAGTGAGCAATTTACAAGTTAAGAGAGGGAATTAGAAACACATGGCCATGTACAAATTGGAAACCAACTAGGCTTCCATGACATGCCATCACTAGGATTGAAAAATAATGAGATGGAAGTAGGGTTTAGTGAGCTCTTTACAGGTTACGAGACAGAACTAGAAACACATGGACATGTACAAATTGGAAACCAACTAGGCTTCCATGAACACCAATTTCCATGCACCAACTACGGTTGACAAGGTATGAGATGCAACTAGGGTTTAGTGAGCAATTTACAAGTTAAGAGAGGGAACTAGAAACACATGTCCATGTACAAATTGGAAACCAACTAGCCTTCCATGAACACCAATTTGCATGCTGTCACTAGGGTTGACAAATAATGAGATGGAACTAGGGTTTAGTGAGCTCTTTACAAGTTACAAGAGGGAACTAGAAACACATGGACATGTACAAATTGGAAACCAATTAGGCTTTCATGAACAAGAATTTGCATGCACCAACTAGGGTTGAAAAGGTGTGAGATGGAACTAGGGTTTAGTGAGCAATTTACAAGTTAAGAGAGGGAAATAGAAACACATGGCCATGTAAAAATTGGAAACCAACTAGGCTTCCATGAACACAAATTTGCATGCTATCACTAGGGTTGATAAATAATGAGATGGAACTAGGGTTTAGTGAGCTATTTACAAGTTACAAGATGGAACTAGAAACACATGGACATGTACAAATTTGAAACAAACTAGGATTTCATGAACACCAATTTGCATGCACCAAATAGGGTTGACAAGGTTTGCAATGGAACTAGGGTTTAGTGACCAATTTACAAGTTAAGAGAGGGAACTAGAAATTGGAAGGCAACTAGGGTTTCATGAACACCAATTTGCATGCTATCACTAGGGTTGACAAGTTATGACATGGAACTATGGTTTAGTGACCTCTTTACAAGTTATGAGATGGAACTAGAAACACATGGATGTATGTACATATTGAAAACCAACTAGGGTTTATAGGGTATGATGTTAGTATTGTAGGGTATGGTATGGTATTAAAATGGTATGGTATGATGTTAGTATGTTATGTTATGGTATGTTATTGTATGTTAGTATAGTATGATGTTAGTATCTTAGGGTATTTTAGGGTATGTTATTATATGTTAGTATGGTATGATGTTAGTATCATAGGGTATTGTAGGGTATGATATGGTATATTACACATGCATGCATGACTTAGTGTTATTATGTTAGTGTATGGTATATTATAGTGGTATGGTATGTTAATATGGTATGATGTTAGTATGTTATGTTATGGCATGTTATTGTATGTTAGTATGGTATATGATGTTAGTATCATAGGGTATTGTAGGGTATGTTATTGTATGTTAGTATGGTATGATGTTAGTATCATAGGGTATTGTAGCGTATGATATGGTATACTACACATCCATGCATGAATTAATGTTATGATGTTAGCGGTGTGTAAATTAGTTAGTGTATGGTATGGTTATGATGTTAAAAAGTTGAGGACATCCATACTATTAAAAAGTTGATGAGTCATAAATTCTTCCTTTAAGTATTGGAAATTCATAAGTTAGCACACATGTGAATGACACATATCGTTATATCACATAGGTGAACCACACAAATCATGTTCCAAGATCAAGTCAACCATATCATGTTCCAAGATCAAGTCAACCATATATGTATAAATTTGAACCTTGCTTTATATTATATATGTACATAGAAATAATGTTGCAAAAATTGGCATGCCACATGGCCATAATACAAAATAGTGGAACAAAAAGTACACTTGTGTGTATATGAACAAAGTGTTACATGTATGTATCCCCCCTATACATTTATTCTAGCTATCCCCCCTTTCGTTGCCACTGCCAATGTCTTCGGAGAAGTCTATCTTTCTTTTCCGACTACTCATTGGTGATCCCCATCGTTGAACAAGAGGGATAGGTCGCATCAGTGGAGACTGCAGAAAAACCAAATTTTGTAAGTTATTTTACCAACCTATACAAATTCTATGTACATTTGTTCAAATTCCAAAACCAAAATAACATTTTTACTTACTGTACGTGAGTAAGTAATGGTGGGTTGTGGTGCCTCACTAATAACGACCTTGGTTGGGTGCTCTTCAAGCACCACTTGCTCACTATCAAGCTACATAAAAAAAAATATATGCCAATGTCAACAAATATACATGTACATTGGGGGGGAAGAGGCAGGTCATTGATTTGGGTCTCTTCAAGCACCAAATTAGAGAAAGCGATACACAAATGTACAAATAAAGTGATATATAAACGTACCTACTGGCTCGTCAGAGGTGGGTCACTGATTTGGTGCTATTCAAGCACCGATGCCTGACTAGAAGCATGCATAAAGTAACATATATGTAAATTTAAGATAATAAAAAGAATCAAAGACATATATACTACATGGACAGAAAATGATGTTTCTAAAGAAAACAAAACATACATGTACCTGGATGGGGGAAGAGGTGGGTCTAGAATAGCCTCGCTTTGGTGCTCTTTAAGCACCACTATCTCAATAGATTTATGCATAAAGTAACATATGTCAAAGCGATACATAAAGCTACAAAAACGTACAAAGATAAATAACCAAATGAGGGAAATCTATACATAAACGTACAAAGAAAGTGATACATAAACTTACCTGCTGGATCGTTTGAGGTGGGTCAGCAACAACCTCGCTTTTGTGCTCTTCAAGCACCATTGTCTCAATAGATTCCTGCATAAAGTAATAGATATGTCAATGTTAGATAATACAAAGAAAAAGAGACATATCAATGGGGGAAACACAGAAAAAGATACTTGCATGTACAAAAAGAAATATAAGCAAGAGTTGCAATGTATAAATATACCTGGGGGACATGAGGAGGTGTGTAACGAGTGGATCGATTAACTAAAAGAAAGAGAAAAGGAATTCTACTTGTACTAGCTAAGAAGCTCACTTTTTTGACATATTCATCAAACTCAAGTTCCTATGTACAAAAGGATAAAGATACAATTAGACAATTTCAAAAAATTACAAAAGTACATGTTGAATCATTAAAATCACAATTAAAAAAAAGCGATACATAAACGTACCTACTCCCTCATCATAGGTGGGTCATCAATCTGGTGCTCTTCAAGCACCAGTGCCTCAATAGAAGCCTGCATAAAATAACATATGTCAAATTCAGATAATAAAAAGAATCATAGACATATATACTACATGGACAAAAAATGATGTTTTCAAAGTAAGCGAAACATACATGAACCTAGCGGGGAGGAAGAGGTGGGTTGGAAACAACCTCGCTTTGGTTCTCTTCAAGAACTAATGGATCAATGGATGCTTGCATAATGTAACATATGTCAATGTCATATTAATACAAAGAAAATTAGACATATACATGATGGACGAAAAATGATTTTTCCAAAGAAAGCAAAACATAATTAAGAGCATATTTAAAATAATACCTAAGTCTAGGAATCTAGCTCTACATGAGAGGGACTAGGCTGAGATTCAATGTACTGATCCTGATCACCTTGCATAAAACATGTTGTATCAAAATTATGATATATTGAATGTTACAATATCTACTATAAATATGTAAATAAAGTTGACAAATTAACAAGTATAGTTCTTACCGCTAATGGTGAAGAACTAAACCCATATACAATATTGACAACCGCATCAATGTTCTCATCACTGACCGACGGACTATGCGAATCTGGTGTGCCATGGGAAATGAGCTATATATTTGTTCACATAATTTGTTAGATAATTAAATAGAAATAAATTGCAAAAAAATTGAAAATTGTGATATGAAACAAAATATAATATGAAAATAATGAGTTTTACTTACAAATCGAAGTAATCCATCGTCCCAGAAGTCTGAAGGAGGGCCATAGAATATGCCTCCACATGATGTGCAAGGGTGTGGAGTAACAAGATACTCTGGGTGCTCTGCATCTCCTATGTGATCTATAGATGGGTCAGCCTTAGAAGTTCCAACCCCTTGGCATACATTGCCTTGGACATCAGTCCCATGCTGAAGCAATGTATCTTCCAAGTCAAATAAGGCGTCCTGTGTATCCTTAATCATAGGCTTTGCAGGAGGATATAGCTGAGGTGGTTTTGGTGTGCATGGAGGGCATGACACATGGTTAGGATCTGTCCTGGCCCCTTCCCTATCTTGGGGCATCCCATGACCAACACCCTGGAAGCCTAAGATATCGAAATATTTAACATGTTTCCCTAGGACGAATTCTGCATACAACTTCCTAAGAAAATAAAATGGGATGTCCCTATTCCCATGAGGGTCTTCATCGAAAACCATTTACAAATGATCCATCCAATTGGCCTTTATATTTGGTTCCACGCACTAGTCTATGGAAATGTGTGCTTGACTGGTGGGTGGAACCGATCCGGTGCTAGGGTCCGAAAATAATGAAAATAATTGGTCTTTTGTAATCTTTAGGTATTTGATGTCTTTATAACTCAATCCATCGGAGTAGCATTTCCTCCTGGATTCTCTGTACGAGCTAATGTTGTACAGAGCTCCTTGGGCATTGGCAATTATGTTTGTTATTGTGTCCAATGCATCATCTAAAGACTATCTCAAATGATCCCCCCATCTAATAGATGAAGTAAGGCACCTCAATGATGCCAAACACACCAGAATCTGTGAGTTTCGATCTTCTTCCCCCTCTGAGTTTGGGTTAGGTTCTGGGTTATTAGTGGGTTCATTTTCAACATTGTCCTGCTCATTTATGTTATCTGTTAAGATTTAAATAAAAAAATACAAATAGTTTTAGTTTATCATTCTTTGATTTAATTCAATTTTTTTATTAAATTTGTCTTAAATAATTATAAAAAATATGAAATTAAGAAAAAAAATAAAGAATTGAAAACGAATTGTAATAGATATGAGAAGTTACCTACCATTGGAGCCAAGCCACCTCCAAATCGACCTCCAAATGGTTAAACACAAAACGCCTGTGCGGTTGATCGCCAATGCAGTTTATCGCTCTCCCAATACTTAATGTGCAAATGAGAAATGAGGCCCACATCCTCTTTTTTGTTTATTTTTAGTTTTCAATATTGCATATGCGATATTTAACTTTTACAAAATGCATATGTGATATATTAGACATGCGATACTTCCTTACGAACCTTAGCCTTGTGTTTGGGCTCGAGTTATTCCGAACATACCATCAATAATGCATATGCGTTCTCGATTTACACTTCGGAAGTGCATTTCCGATTTCTTAAGTGGCACTAAAAAGTGGAACAAACTTCGTGCGAGCGCCCTTTGTGTAAATCGTATTTGATTTAATACTTAAGCATGGGAAGCACCATTGCTTGCAATGGTGTTACGACCCTTGGCACAACTGTGTAAATTTTGTTAATTCAATAAAATGTGGGGATTGCGAAATACATGTTACGTTTATGTTTTGAAATGGTTATTAACTAGACTATGTAAATAGATTTATGCTGCGTTATTGTTTGTTGAACTTGGGTTTCATGTGGCGTTTTCCTTCATAGTTGGACTATGCAAAATAGCTTCCATTATTAGCTTAGTTATGATAATTAGTAAAGTGGACAACGTATGCCTTGGGGCCATGTCGTGGATGGCATAGGAGCTTGCCATGGAATCTGGTGAAATCGTAGACTGTTTAGATTTTACCTTATGGTTTTTTATTAATGCAATGTGGAAAGCAAAGGAGTCATGGGTGCAAACCCTGGATGGCTTTCGTTGTTGTAGGTGGATCCGTTGACAGTGCAAGATTGTTATTATATTATTGTGAAGTTTATTTATAATCCATGGCTTATGTAAATGTCACGCATAGATTAGTAAAGGTCTTATGACCTCTGTGTAATGATTTTTCATTTTGATTTATAGCCTGTGTGTAGAGGGATGAGGTTCTGACGACCTTGCTGTAGGGAATTTATTTTAATGTGTACAGCAGGAATATACTCTGTGCATAGCATGGCCTTGATAAATGTAGAATGACTCTACAGGAATCGAATCCTGGTCGTTGTTGATGCAATGAGTTGTAATAGATGGGTGGTTGTGATTTGGGGCTTATATTCCTACACGATTTGATTCCTACCCTTTCTTGTATATTTACTTCAACTGTGTGTAAGACTATTTTGGGTTTATAATTTGGTTCTTGTGTATTAATATCTGCCATAGATTTTAATACTAAGGCATTGTAGATTATGTATGTGAAAAGGCAATGGTTGTATACATGATTCGTTCTTGTGACCTTAATGTAATTACATGGTTTTTAATTGTTCATATGGAATGAAGAAATGGTAATTTAAATTATTACTACATTTAAATAATAAGATGGATTTTATTATAAAGAGCACCATGTTTACGGTTTACGATTTGGGAAAACAGAGTGTCCATAGGATTTGATCCTATGACCTCATCATACTTACAGAGTTCTTTATTTAATGATTATAATGTTACTTTGGTTAATTATTATGTGATGGCTATGAGCAATATTAGATGGGACTACTTGATTTATGGAATATGATTTGATTATGTAGATTTATAATAGTAGGGCTATGGATTTTAATTAGGAAAAGTAACTTGATCTTAGACCAATGAATGGTCATGATACTTACTCTGTTTATTTTCTTACGATGAAGTTATTTTAATGGAAATAATTTAGTAGCTAGCATGTATTTAAACATGCAGACCTTGAAGGGTCTTTTTCTGGTTTTTATCTTGGATTTTAATATGGAATGTCTATAATTTGTGCTTTAGATATAATTATTGTATTGGTAGTATTTCTATTTTATATCAGTTAATATATATATTAGTTTAATTGTAGATAATAGATTAGGTTAACTAGGTTGTAAGAATATACTTCTATATATAAAATCTTACTTCTAAACTAGTCTATTTTAAATCTAAAACATGCCTCTAGTGACAAATGGAAAATGTTACTAGAGTTATAAAGGCCAAAAGAGTAGATAGGTAAAAGATATGAAATAAAACCTAGTTTGTAATTAATACAGTTTCAACAGTAAATATAATATAGGAATGAAAACTAAGGTGCAAACCCTTGATAAACATTTATACAGGAATTAAATTGTAGAGGTAATCTAAAGAAATAAACCATGGATAAATCTAACATATGAAGTAAAGTATGGCCTAGGGTTATACTTTAAAATGTAAACCCTAAAGGATTTGAACATAAATCAAACATATAGGGTTAGAACATGTCATGTGAATCTTTACCTAAATCAACCAACATTTATTCTAGAAAAATAGAATAGGAAGCCTAGGATCTCATACCTATAATATGAAGCTTCTTTAATTGCTGAACCTGCACACTCAAATAACCAGCATTAATAATTCATAGGCAGATATGACGTCTGTATTAGATGAACAAATCACTTGGAAACTACCACGTTCTACCCAAACATGAATTAGAACCATTCCTAGTTTCAATCCGGATCCCCCTGAGCTGGACTTCAACATGCAAGTAGCTTAGAGCTCCTAAGGTAGGGTTTCCTATCTGGTATAATAGGTCTGGATTAGTTCTCCTTTTCCTTCTAGGAAATTTTTCTTCAAGAATTCACTTGAGAGCAAAATAGGTAGAATAATGACTCCCACAAGATAGACCAGCACCCCAAGCCTTTCATTGGCTTGAGACTTTATAGACAGACTTTTCAGTCAAAGGGACAGTTAAATCAAGAAACCTTGATTTCTTGATTTAACCCTTTTTAATCAATTTCTGTAATTTTTAATACTTTAACTTAGGAAATTTCAACTAGTTCCTAATTAGACTTTTGTAGGTATTGTACTATTTATTATCTTGTAATAATAAATAATAATGGGTGGAGATTTTCTTTCTTTCTTTCATCATTAATATTATTACTATATTTATTCTTTATACATGCCATGTATAAAATACATAATAAAATAACATTTTTTAACACTTGTCTTTGGGCATCATATACCATGATCCCTAGACTTAATGACACTTCTTCATTAAGGTCAAATGTAACACCCCAGTTTTGAGCCCGTATGCATTAAAAATGTTTATGATGTATATATTTTAATTAATCATTGTGTGGAGCTAAAAGAAAAATCCCCACCATCGATTTAACGTCTTATGTTTCGATGATTAAAATCATTGTCGATGGTATTTCGTGCTAGCCGAGACATTATAATTTTGGCTTCATGTAAATATGCAATTTAATTAAAAACCCACAACCAACTATGTCAATGCAACAAATAATGATATGGGGACATGATTTACTAAGGATAAGGGGGAGGGAATATTTAACCTTTGGGGCCAATGGGGAAAATCCAAATGTCAAAGGGAGAACCCATCAAATTGTCAACTACCTTTCTTGTCTCATTCACCCAATCATTTATTACTGCCAGAAATTGGTTGAAGTAGTTATTGCATGGGAATGGGAAGAGTTTGGAGAAATAAATTCAAAATTGGGGAAAAATGTTTTTAAATTTTGGGGCAAGTTAACACCCAAAATGCATGCCCATTTGGACATACACCACGTTCTTCATCTCCTCACGTAGTGGAAGCTTGGGAGCTGTTTTACCTTCACAATCTTTCCTGCTGTGTGTTCTCATTCCCAATTTTGGAGCTCCTGGGATTTTTCCTCATCATCATTCATCTACGTTGGGGCTCTCTCAAGTGGTTGGGATTTTCCTGTGTGTGGCATTCACATTTTGGGTTTGCTGTGTGTGTTTTCCCTCATATGGGAAATTGTTTCTTTATTTTCCTTAGGCTAGGTATTCATTTTTGTATTTATCTGTGGTTGGGTCTCTTTCCCAATGTTTTTGTTGCATTTTCTCCACTGTTTTCCAAGCTGAAAATCATTTTTGTCTTTCCGAGTGATTTGAAGGAGATACCACATTCTCTTGGGTGTTTTTGAGATTCATTTTTGGCCATTTTAGGGCAAAAATGTCCCTAGGATGTGAATTTTTATTACAGGGTTTTTTTCACCCACCTTGGCAAATCATTTTGTTGCCAAACCGTTTTCCTCAACCCAAAAATTGTGTATATTATTGTGTATGCATTTGTGCTTTGGTATGTATTGAATTGGGTGTGGAAATGGGGCCTGAATATCTTGATAAACTTATTGTGTGAAGGAACCTCACAGACAAATATAGGGGGCTGGTTTTCTTCTTTGCACACCCTGATTAACACTAGAAGGGAAGGCATAACTCGAGGGACTGTGTAGCAGAGAAGGGGATGCTTGCTTGTGTTAGATGGGTGGTAGATGTTCAGAATCTAGGATATATTTGGTGCAGGTGTCTATAGCTCTGTTGAAGACCTCACTAGCTTACCAGTTAGCCTATCCATCTCACTTACATCCTAATAAACCCAACAGTGTTGGCTGGGCTAAATTTTGTGGTATCCTTGGCTATGTGTGAGCCTGCTAGTGTTCCTTATTCCTTGTGGGAATCATGCCCAACTCTGGGGTGGCGGTGTTGCTAAGAGATTGAGGAGAACAATGGCCTATGGTTGGGTGGAACATTGCAGCGACATAGTTGGTTACGGGGCGATCTTCTTCATAAGATAATTATTCTTTTGTTTAAATATCTGCATTATATATGATTAATGAAAATGATGAACATGTGAATTAATGGAATAGATATGCTTCCTCTGTATGTTAAATATTTATGCATCTATGCATGTATTAGTTCAATGCATTTCATTTTATCATGTGTATGTTCATGGGAGTTAGATATCCCAGATTAGATAGCAACATATTAGTCGCATCCTCTCTTCGGTAGAGGGGCGGGGACACGAAATAAAATAGGTAGATGATTAGGTCTACTAGGCTAGGAAACTCTAAACATCCTTGCATGTTGAATTCCCTTGTATAACATGGTAGTTCTTCATTACTTGTTGAGAATACATAAACTTGAAATTTCATTTAATCACTTATAAATAAGTCTATTGAGATCAATATTTTTCTCAAGTCATTTTCACTCGGGAATTATTAAATTCTTTTCAGTAACACCTAGAAGTTACCAGAGCCCATACTCAATGCTTAAACATGGAGTTACAAACTTAGTGCAATTCCAGATCTCTTCGCTCAACACTAATGCTAGGATGTACTTGTACGATACACCTAGGGATACAATGGCCATGGATTCGATGCTTCGGAGCTTATGCTCAACATCAACATAGAAGGATCCATGGCTTATTCCCAACACTTCTAATTATCTTTTCATGCTTTCCAGAGCTTCTCGCTCAACAAAAATGTAAGTACTCATGTGCTCCAGAGCTTCTTGCTTAGCACAAAATATTAATTACCCATGTGCTCCAGAGCTCATTGCTCAACACAAAACATTAAATACACATGTGCTCGAGAGCTCCTCGCTCAACACAAAACATCTCATTAATCATGTGCTTCAGGGTCCACGCCCAACAAAAAAAAGCATATATATATCATCAATAATTGGATTACTCCTAATATATAAAGTAGATCATCATGTTCATATGCAGTGGAGTCTTCGACCCAATGTATAAAAATAAAATATCAAGTTAACATCATAATCAATATGCTCATGCTTATAAGTGTTTGGTCAAAAATTCGGGATATTACATCTGCAACTGAGTGTGCAGGAAAGTAGAGAAAGTTGAGTAGATCTAGGATGTGTCTAGCTCACTATTATGAGTAGAGTAGAAAGAGAAAGAGAGAATATCAAACATTACTACATATGGCTCAAAATGTCCACGAAATTTTTCCATGAATAAGTTAAAATCGATTTTTTCAAGGAAAAACAATTTAAAATTTTGGAAAAAAATGAAAATGTCCCCAATGATCGTCACTATAGGAACGCATAGTCCAAAATGTTTCTATAGCGAGATAATTTCGTCACTATGGTGATGCTTAGTCCAAAATGTCGCCATAACGACTTAAGTTCATCAATCTTGTGACAAATGTTTTGTGTAAATCATAATGTATGTCTTGTTTTTTTAAATTATATATTAAATCATCTGGTATGTTTTGTTTTTTAAAATTAAATATTGAATCATAAATTAATACAAATAAATTTATGCTTATTCTCTATTCATATTCTCAATACAAAAATTCAAAAAGAGGAAGATGATTTGTTGTCATTTTTTAGACTCATCGTGCTAAGCTATATAAATCCACTCCAATGTACATGTGTTGTTTTGGTCGATGCATGAATATACAATAAGGGTTATCATAATTGAACTTTAGAACCATGTATCAGGTTACAATATCAAAACTATGTGATTACATGTCCAAACTGTGCAATTGAAAATATTTTACATTTGTGACAACACAATATTGAACTTTGGAACCATGCATTGGGTTAGAATATCAAAACTATGTGATTATGTGTCTAAATCTTGCAATTGAGAATATTTTCATTTATGACAACACTGTATCGCCACTTTACTATATGTTGAAATTTTCCACTCCAATGTGCATTCCACAATGATTATTTTAGGCTATTCTATAACTCTAAAGCACCAACACAATCTACAAGTCAACATTTTTTATTGTAAGGAAAACTTTGCCAACAAACATTGCTAAGAAACCCATGAAAAATCTATGAAAAGTTTGCCAAGGTGTTCTAATTATTATGTTATTATAAATTACAATGAATATAAATTACCAAATTTTCTTAAATGTAGGTACAATCCTCTAGGCATAGAACGATATCCATTGGAACCTTTTCCAAAGTAAATCTTGAAATTTAAAATCTTCATACTTTAGGTGGAAAAAAATCTCCATGTTCTTTCTTTAAATAAATATTCTCATTGATATCCACCATTGGTTCGACTTCTCACACAAAATAAATCCATCTAACCTTCCTAATAAAAAAATTAATAATTAACAGGAAACCTACCATAACAATGATATGTAACCTCCTTGTTGACATATACATTTATTTACCTTTATCGATTTATATTTTTTTTTATTTAAAATTTTCATATACTGACATATAAGCATATATTTTCCTTAAAACAAGTGGTGGATCTACCACATCCCTAGGGTGCAACCTTCCTCGGCTCGGGTAGGATGCACATACACTCAACCCTAACTCCTACACTTCTATAAGTTTATGGGCCTAATGGATCTAGCTATGCACATTGTTGAGCAGGGCTCTCTTGGAATCTAGAAGTTCAAATTCTAAAAAAGGTTGGAGATTTGAAACATTCAAGGTTTACTCATTGACATTGACTCCTTGAATCTATGACCAATCATTGAATGAATCCCAAGTTTGAACACTGGGTTGGAACTCTAGTGGTAACGAGTTTGAGTGTGTTTGAGGGAATCTCACTCAACAATTTTTCATTGATTATATTTGGTTTTTTTTCTACAGCTATGCTACGATTTATTAACTTGTTAAAATATCATAATAAATTTCAAGATATTTGTAATATCCTGAATTTTGACCTAACATTTATGGGCATAAGCCCAATTGCTTATGATGTTTCTTTGATGTTTTATTTTGTATATTGGGCATATGACCCTACTGCACATGAACATGATGATTTGTTTGATATATTGGGCATAAGCCAATTGCATATGTTATATATATATGATTTCATGTGTTGGGCATGGACCGTGAAGCACATAATTGATGAGATGTTTGTGTTGAGAGAGAAGCTCTAGAGCACATGATTATTTGATTTTTTGCATTGAGCAAGAGGCTCTGGAGCGCATGAGCATTTTAAATTTTTGTGTTGAGTGAAAGGGTCTAAATCACATAAGTTATGAAACCTTTGTGTTGAGTAGGAAGCTCTAAAGCCCATAAAAATATAAGAATTGGAAGTGTTGAGAATAAGCCTTTGAGCCTTTCAAGTTGATGTTGAGCATAAGCTATAGAACATCAAACCCTTAGCCATTGTATCCCTAGGTGTATCCTACAAATACATCCTAACATTAGTCTTGAGCGAGGAGCTTTGGAATTGCACTAAGTTTGTAACTCCCTATTTCTTAGTGTTGAGTATGGGCTCTGGATAAATGCTAGGAGTTACTGAGAAATTAATATGTTGAGTGAAAACGACTCTGATAAAACATTGATTGCATCTTATTTATTTTTAAGTGATTAAATGAAATTTTGAAATTTTGTATCTCATCA
>LPNX010879069.1:649207-720728 GCA_001517045.1 Pseudotsuga menziesii | reverse complement strand
TAATTTATACATGACATGTATAAAAGAATAAACATACTAATAATACAAGTAACTATAAGTAATAATGAAAGGATCCACATATTATTATTATTACTAAGGATAATTAAATATTAAGAAACCTACAAGAGTCAAAGTAGGAACTAGTCAAAAGTTTGTAAGTTATATTTAAATAAATATTAAAATTACTGAAAATAAATAAACAAGGTTATTTCGAAAAATCAAATGATTCTTGATTTAACTACCCCTTTTCCTGAAAAGTCTGTCTATAAAAACCCAATCTAAAGATAGGCCTGGTGATCTTTTGAATATTCCATAATTCTCCGTGAGTATTCTCAAGAGAGTTCTTGGAGAACATTTTTCCTAAGAGGAAAATGAAACTGATACTAGACTTGATATTCCAGATAGGGAAGCCTTACCTTAGGAGCTCTAAGCTACTTTCATGTTGGAACCAGATTGGGAGGATTTGGATTGAAACAAGGAATTATTTAGGGTCATGGTTTGTTGGAACACGGTAGTTCCCAAGTTATTTGGTTATCTGAATAGAGGTCAGATTTTTCTATGTACTTGTTAATGCTTGGTATTTGAGTGTGCATGATTTTTTTCAGCCATTAAAATAGATTGAACTTTTTCCTTGCAGTTTACACATGTTTTCTTATTAAATGAGGAGATTAAATTTTGAATGGATAATTAGTATCTTTCTGCTATAGCTAGGTTATTTTTTGCATTATTTATTTCTTCACTTACAGGTTAAATTCAGTATTCCCTAACAAATGTATTTATTTTAACAGAGGATAGTTTATTTTATCTACTTGAACATGGTATTATAGTTAGGAAAATATATCTTATTCATATTTGTAGTGATAAACTATCACCTTTAGTTTTATCAGTAGGAGGATTTGGTCTCTGTTATTTTCTGCATTTTATTTCATCATTTATAGGTTAATTGTAGTCTTCTCTATTAGAGGTATTTCTTTAAAGAGAGTGTAGATTTTTAAGCGAGTTATGTTTCCTGGTAATTATTTAAAGTTCTAAACATAAAATAATATCAAATATTTGTACCTAAATCTTATTAACACTAACTGATGAATGTTATCAACCAAAGAAGTATTTAAAACTAAACTTTATACCTTTTCTCTACTGGAAGATATCATATTGCGAGCAGGCTTGTATAAAATTATAACTTAAACATCAGCGATGAAAATTTATATATAAAAACAAAACATAAGATAAACATAGTTAATCTATTTTAGAACCTACCAAATATCATAAACAAACTCCAAACAAATAATTTCCACTTTATAACTTTACTGACATCGTATGCTAGCCATTGAGACCTCTTAATGTCTGTAGGCACGGTTTTATTATAAACCATAACCATACTATCTACCATCAAAATAGGAATCAAACTTAAAACTAATACAAACTCATTATTGAAGTAACGTATCCATTTAAAGGTTTCAGGATTGAATCATGTCGACACTTCTACCAAAACAAAATCCACGCATACAACTTTAATCCACAAACCCACGCATCCTAGGATCGATTCCTTTGGGATCATGTCATTATAAACATAGGTTATATCAAAACACACCAGGAATTGAACCCTGTAGGCTTTGATTTGCGAAAGAGAACAACATTGTAAAGATTTACAAATTTCCACATAAGTCAAAAGTAATTACGATAACAAAACTAAATTATGTAAAGGAATAAACATAAAAAATTTACACAGGTTACGCATTTCACTTAAGGGTTGGAATCGCAACTGTCAAGCTCGAACCCAAAATGAAGCTTTAAGCCATAATCAAAATCGTGACTCTGTCAACATTCCACATTAATGCAAACAAAATATACATGCTACGTTCTTCATCAAGGCTCATGGACAAGAAGTAGAAAACCCCATTAACTTAATCCATGTAAAAACCCTATTGTCTATGCTAACACAACTGCTACATCTACATTTTCACAAAAACAGAGGAAGCATACGACCATTCCCATACTAAAACATAGACAAGTAAACTACGTCATAAATTCCCATTTAATAACATGGCCATTAAGAAAATACACAAGTGCAAATTAACAAGGGTTCCATTGCAAGAAATGCCGCTGCTGTAAGCTAAACTAAATCATTTAAAACTAATACGTAGAACCTCCATTAACATACCAAAACAAGATTTTAAGTTAGAGGAATCAAAATGTGTATAGAACGGGGACTTCACTTAGTGAACCTCTCACATAGCACATGCGATCGTGGGATATTAAATAATACCCTTAATTTCCAGAGATATTGCCCCAAATTCTTTTTGTTGAAACCCCCTCCTAATACTTAAAACCTCCTTCCCACCCCTTTTCATACCTCAATCCTTATAAACCACCCTACCCACCCACACCTTAAAACCCTTATCCCCCCTAATACCTGCAATATATTGGTTCAATTTTTGATAATTTTAAAACCCACAATATGAACTAACGTGATAGGATATTGGTCAATAAGTGAAGTCCCCGTGGCATATAGTCACAACCTTGAGAAGCTAGTGGCACTATTAATTAATAAACATCGATTGTGAATGTGTACAAATATACCTTCTATAATCTACAAATAAAACTAAATAGTTGCGATTCGACAAAGGCGCCATTGCAAACAATGGCACTGCCATAATTTAAAACCCATCATTAAAGCTAAAAAATAGAGTTTCTATTAACCATCAAAATCATACGTTTAAGCTACCAACCCAAAATAAATTATAGAGATGAGTCTTGACAGTCATGGCCTGAAAGTGCCATACTCAGACCATCATAAACACCATATTTTCATACGCATCTCTAGATTCCCTTGAACATAAATAGAACCTTACAGTCCAATCCATTACCAAGTGCTCACAAACTTAAACCTTTCAATAGAGATCTATAAGCTCTACCTATTATCTACACACATACGCATTTAGCCTAAGATATTGTAGGTCTTACCCAAAAGGGTATCGCGGACAGCTGGGTAGTCCCCCATGACCCATGCTTGGAATCTTTGTCACTTGCAAAATCGAAACCAAGAATGATTATGAGTATGCAAAACCTTTAACCAAAGAAACCATATCACAAAAACTCGAAAACTAACTAGAGTGCATACCTTCCAATGTCAGGCCATTCTATTTCCTCCATGATGTTAGAGAAGCAAAGAGCTGAACATCACAAACCACCCATAGTGCAGACCAAATGAAGCCAAACAATGAAAGACCCAAGCTTAGGGTTTGATTTTTCCATATTGTAAGGAGAATTTACTCCACCACCCTGGCCCCTGCCAATGTCATGATATTTACCCTCACGCCTATAGATTAAAACCCACAAATTTGATTTTGCATTGGTAATGCGATTTGTATTGGAACCATCATCAATACCATCGTTGACATAGATAAGCCAAGGTTCATGGCATATGGAATATGACATGAATGGATATTCATATATATCATGTGACATTTAAAACATTAATAAATTATGGCTAAGTCTTATGACTTAAGTCTTTAAAACATTTATGCATAAAAACATTCCCAACCTTGTGTTAAACTATACATA
Organism: Pseudotsuga menziesii; assembly: GCA_001517045.1. Classification (NCBI taxonomy): domain Eukaryota; kingdom Viridiplantae; phylum Streptophyta; class Pinopsida; order Pinales; family Pinaceae; genus Pseudotsuga; species Pseudotsuga menziesii. The sequence goes on along the minus strand of LPNX010879069.1, from coordinate 717,164 downwards.
GCATAGGAATAAGAGTTGTCACAAACCCAATCCACAATAATAATATCACCGAATTAAATATAGGTCTGATAAGTCAGCTTTGCATAAACAATAACGTAAACAATGGTATTAATAATTGCTAGGACAGGGATTGGTCCTTTTGTCTTCAAAAGTCAATGGAGTAGGATAGCATAGGTAGCATGCCAAGCTTAGTAGTCATAGCAAGTCTTCTTCACCTAATGAACTTGCACAAGGAAGGAGAAGTTTTCATTAGTTAAATATGAAGTAAGTAAACCCCGTAACAACAGGTACAACTAGTTACCTCTGCAAGTGGCCCCAGAACAGATACAAGTGCTGCCACTCCACCCCTTGACAGTTAAAAGTTAAGTTAGGATTTTCCAAAAACAAAAACCCAAAAACAAGATATAATTGAATGAGTATATGCACATGCCTGACAAATAATAATAAATCAATAGAGTAATAATTTAAACCAGTTCAAGTAAAATAAACATGATACATAATTAGATCAATAAATACATAGGAAACCCCATAGAATGATAAAGACAAAATTATGACACTTCGATCTAGAAAACCATGACCAACATATTCTGTAGAAGTTAATGTCCATATTAGGCAGTAATTAACTGGCCTACACATAATGTTTTTCAAATTTTGGGGACATTACAAGTGGTATCAAATCCCAGTTTTAACACTAAGTGACCTAATGGGCGTGCCAAACATTTGTTGCAGAAAATAAAGTATGTTTTGAAATTTTGTTAACTAGCAGAAATTTTTCCTGTTCTTAAAAATTTGTAATTGTAGGATAAAAAGAACAGGTCAGATCATGAACATAGAAGAAGACAAGAACCGACAAGGGAAGTTGAATACCTACACACAAGAAGCAGAACTGGTGTTTTAACGAAATTCTGATATACTGAAAACCATACAAAGTCTTGAAGCATACTTAAAAAGTTTCAAAGATGATCATATGACTGAAAGAAAGGAAGATTAAGAAATTAATGAAGGCTTTCTATGGAATATGACAAGAAGAATCCCGAAGGGAAAACCCACTCATTCAAGCAACATGTTCAAGAAAGAATTCTATCATAAGCGGGCCAGGAGCCCAAGAGAAGAAGGAAAAGAAGAAAAAACCTCTGAACCTCCAAGAAGAGATTGTCACACTCCTTCTAGTGATGTTTCTCTTTCTCCTTGTAGAAAGAAACAGAGAAATGATGACAATCACCAGGGAGAGTTCAGGAAGATAAAATCCCCAACCTATGAAGGAGAGATGAACACAGGGGAGAAAGATGAAGAATGACTTCTAGGTATTAGAAAATATTTCTGAGTACCTAACTACTCTAGCGAGATGAAAGCCCCTCTATCCATCTATAATTTAAATGGAAAAGCAACTAGATGGTGGAACTACCTAAAGCATACCAAGAAAGATGAGGTAAGAGAAATCCGATGGAGTAATTTTTGGAGGATTTTTCATGAAAACTACATGTCAGAAAGGTTCTTCAACACAAAGGTGAAATAATTTCACGAGTTAAGAATGGGTTCCATGACTATGGATTCTTTTATTAATAGATTTTTGTATCTGTTACATTATGTTCCATACATCAAGGACGAGAAGGTGATGTCTTTCTCCTAGCTTCTGTGAAAGGATTGAATTTGACATGCCTAAGACATTAGATACCACGTTACACAAATCTAGGATTTTCTATGAGAATAAACAACTGAGGCAAGAGAACATAAACAAAAGCAGAAACAGGTCTAGGACCTTTTCTGACAATTGCAAACTGGATTTCAACCCACCACCTTACAGAAAACATAACAACATTTTTCCAGCCAATAAGAACTTCAACAGAATAGGTACAAAGCCATATGTACCAATACCGAATGCTAACAAACCAACATCAAATGGGGGAGCCAATGTTACTGATATTCAAATCAAATGTTGGAAATGCCAAGGGCCCCACTATGTCCGAGATTGTAAAAACAAGACCAATGGAGTCTTGCACAACTTAGAAGAAAATCCCATGGTAGAGGACATAGTTGGAACATTGCGGATTTATGCAGCCTTGGATGGCCGATAGGCATACCATCATGAGACGATGGTTGAGATAGAAGGTAATATTTCAAACACTTCTATTTACATTTTGATTGACCTCGATTCTTGCCAAAGTTATGTATCACCTAGATTGTGGAAACATGTAAACTAGGTAGAGTTAAACATGAGAAACCATGGCTGGTCCAATTAGCGGCAGGTACAAAATGAAAGGTTTCTAAAATAGTTAGATATTGTGAGGTAAACCTGAATGATTTTCTTGCTAGGCTAAACATGAACATATTACAGTTAGAATTGTATGATATACTTATAAGCATGGACTGGTTGTAACAACACCATGTCATGGTTGATTGTTTACATAAGTCAATATTGTGTACATGTAGCCAAGACAATCAAGTAAAGATTCAAGGAAAACTTAAAAAGGTTTCCATAAGGTAGATATTTGCTTTACAAGAAAATAAGTGCATTAGGAAAGGCTACAAACTATTTGTAGTAAACATCCAGGACATAGAAGCTGAAAGAGAAAAGCACATTGGGGAATTTCTAGTTCTCGTAGAATTCGAGGACGTATTTTCTGAGGAAATCCTAGGATTACCACTGAAATGAGACTTATATTTTTCCATAGAACTGACACCAAGGTCAGTTAGAGCTTCAAAATCCCCTTATCGCATGAGCGCAACAGATTTGATGGAACTCAAAGTGCCATTGCAGGAGTTGATTTAGAAGGGATATATCCAAGCAAGTGTGTCCCCTTGGGAAGCACTGATACTTTTAGTAAAGAAGAAAATTGGTACAATACGGATGTGCATAAATTACCATCAACTTAACAAGATGACCATCAATAACTGATACCCACTCCCTAGGATTGATGACTTGGTCGGTAAAGTTAGAGGATCAAAGATATTTTCAAAGATTGACCTACGATCTAGGTACCGTCAAGTATGGATCCATGATGAGGATATTCACAAAACCTTCTTTCATACGAGATACAACCAATACAAGTTTATATTGATGCCATTTGGGTTGACTAATGCACCCACGAACTTTATGTGTATGATGAACAATATTTTCAGTAGATACCTGGATAAATTTGTTTTTGTCTTTATAGACGACGTCCTAGTTTAATCTAAGATTAAAGAGGAGCATGAGGAGCATGTCAAAACCCCAAATTTTCACAAAAAATTAAATTTTGGGATAACATAAATGTTGACTATGTGGTTTACTAGCAGCTAATGGTTAGAGGAAAATGAAACAGTCTAACAATTAATATTACACATTTTCAAATTATGTTAACTAAAGCAGTTTCTTTATCGTAACGTAAATAAGGTTTACTTGCGTACTATTTTCTTTCAGTTTACTAATGAGTCTTCTTTATGGCAAGTAGGTGGAATCTAACTTTTAATCCTGGCATTACTTAGCATTTATGCTAATGTAGATAGATTGCTGTTTCTTACAAGTTCGCAGGTATGATCGAACAAGTAGACGTTTTAAAATCATAAAGTATGAAGAAGTGTTTCTATTTGCAAAATAATATGTTAGTAAAATAAGCTAATGATTTTCAAGCAACTTCAATGAGGTAAAGTAGTTTATATTTTCTATTTCTTCTTGTATGCAGAGTTTAGATAAACGAGTTTATTTCTTTATCAATTTTAGTTACACCAAATATACTTACTGTGAACTCTAAGCTCGTAATATTTGTCGCATATTCATTTCTATTTTAACATGCTTAGCTTGGAAATGTTATACTTATTCATACTATTTGTTTTTATTCATGGAAGATATTTTATCAATGCTTATAGTAAATGTTTTCATTAGAATATGCGATTCAATTTCATTTTTAACCTTCTAGTTATAGTAAGTATCAACCTGTTACTTATATGTACAAACTAGTTGCTCAGTAACAGGTTAACTGCTTCCTCATCAACGTCGTACTGCATGTACTATTGTAATCACATACAATATCATAGTCTTTACTAAAGTACCAAACTAATTGTTAGTTATATTCTATAGGAAAATTTACTGCCTGTAAAACTCCTTGATATTCTAAGCTTAATTACTGTAAAGGAAATATCTGCATCGTTTTAGATGGAATACTGTTTTCCCTTGCTTCCTAAATCTAATTCAATCAGTGTCATTCCCAATGATTAAATACTTGAGCTTTGTTATTCCATTGTAATTTTATTCTTACCATAATTCCTCTCTTACATTAAGTTAATGTCTTTAGTGGCTATTATGGTAGATATTTCTACTATGATCAAAATTCTATCCTATACTAAGTACATGTTATCTTGATCAATCACCAACTATCTTGTCTAACATAAACAAATATGGTAACTTCTAGTATTGACAGGTTGAGAAGCAACTAAAGTATAAGAAAGTTTAAACCAACATCGATCTTGGTAAAAGTCATGTTTATATTCTTTTATTATGCTATTCGAATTCATAAATTATAACCATCTGAGTTGTTGATTTATAAGTGGTAAGTTTGGTTTATAAAACATGCATACTTAACATTGTTTTGCAAGTTTAAAAGCCTACTTGTAGTAAGCATGATTGATTTTGGGATTAACCAAAAGCTTAAGTGGTTATCACCTTTCACTAGGTCAACGTTAACATAGTATTGTTTTACCCAAACGCTTCAAAATCGAGCTGCCAAACATTATGATAAAAATTGTATATGACTAACGATAGGATATATATTTGCGTACATCATGGTTCATGCAATGTTTGATAAAAATCATTGTTTTAATAATTGGATAGATGAATCCACAGGTGGAATTTTGAATCGACCCATGCATGGTTGGAAATATTTGAGGGCATGTGGTCACCTCCTATCCATGTGTTGGCAGTATAAAACTCTTACAACCCTGATCACTTGTCATTATTCCTCCAAAGTTCACGCTGGCCTTCGGGATTCTCTGCAAGGTTTCATGGCAGCCATGAGTGTTCTTCCCATTCTATCTTGCTCCACCACTTGGGTTTAACATTGCTGTAGTCTTCAGTGTTTGGTCTTGTTTCCAATATTCGTAGCTGTGGGTTTTTACATTGCAAGAGTTTGTTGGCTTTTTTTTGCACTTGGCTTGTGGCCTATCCGTAGATCCATTTTGCTTTCCTCGCGGCCTGTCATTGCTGTGCGAAGCTAAAGCTTTGTTGCTGTTGGTTGTGCTCCATCGTTGTCGTAGGGTTTGGAGATTGTATGTACACTTTGCAGTTGGTAACAATCTCATCGCTAGACTATTCGTTACTCTTTATTAAGGTAATTATTTGGTTTTATTTTCAGCATAGAAGACTCACAGAAAGTTATTTTTACAGTAGGGTTTTTAATAGTGAAAGATTTTTGAAAGTAACACATAGCATCGTACGCTCTGTGCAGGAACTTGTGGCTATGCTTACACCCCGTAACGAAGATAATGCTGGCTATCTGCAAAGACTTGTGGCTCCAAACTAGTAATCCCTGGGATCAACGAATGGGTTCTCACCCTACTTGTAATAGGGTTGTCAATGGTGAAACCCCGAGCTTGGAAGCTTGTTCAGTTTCCCCATTAGATATGTGGTTTTCTTTTTAAATGTTGTTGGTTGTAATATATTTAAAACCTTCTCTATGTCGTTGGGTAGTGTCGGCCTTGTGCTGGATGTTGTAATTGGTTTAAAAATTTCTAGAATTATGGCCTGTCAATGTAATACATTGGTTTTTGTTCTCGAACTCAGTTTCGTTTGCAGTGATACTGTATATTTTGACTCTGTGTATGTTAGGGTTTTACCCTAATCGACTGTTAATGAAGATTATTACCATCTAATACATTTTGCAATAGATTAATGTTAATATTTAAAAATGTAACCCAGTCATATTGTGTAGTTTATAATATTTACTTGTTTGCTTGGGAAATATAATCTAGGGTTTTCCTCAATGAAACCCTTGTCTAAATTATTTTTTCAATTTATTTTTAAATAGTTTCTATTACTTATTATTTTTGGTTAAATTTTATGATTACAGGTGTGTTGGGACAATTTAACTTGTAACATTTCATTTGTCTTTAAAAGGAATTTAAACAATCTATAGTAGTTGAAATATTTATTGATATGATTATCCAGATACTTGGATTTTAGTTTAAATGTTTTTATTTGTAACATATATTTGATTTAGGGTTTTTACCCTGTAAATTTACTTTTATAGGTATAACTTGTTTTATAATTATAAAATAGTTATTTACATAGATAGATATTTATTTTTATAATAGTTATTAATCCTATTCTCATTGTTTTTATTTACTAAACTAACAGATAGAATTTATTCAGAGTTCTTTGCAAAGATAAGCATAGATTATGTAACTTAGTTTGCTCTTTATAAGTTAAGTACTTAAAATATAACCCTATGTAGTTTATATTTAATTATTAGTCTTAAATGAATTGATATTATTAAAATAAACTAAACAAATTGTAGTTTGCTTCTTTACTGAACTGAATGTAAACATTGTAATTCGATTGTGATTTTTTTGATGCATTGCAATCAGTTACTAAGTGAGCACAAAGAAATATAACCTATCATAGCACGGTTTAACCTATATAATAATTTATCTTGAATAAAATTAATCTACTGTCTATAAATACAAAGTCTATCTACTAGGATATTTTCTTAACATATTAATCCTTCTACCTATACTAGATTACTGCTATTTCCTTTCTAATATATTTACATAAATAAGCTGGTTAAAACAATAAATATAGATAACCAGATCATTGTTATTTTTAATAATAACCTACATACTAAAATAAATTACTCTGCTAACTTCGAAATGCAGAACCATATCTATTCTATTCAGTCTTTTAACATATTCTTTCATCTACTATAAATACTCTATCTGTGCCAGAGTATGGCCTGGTCCTTCCAGGTGTGGAAAAACACAGACTAGAATTATTTTCCATTCTAGCAATTTACAAACTGAATATTTAACATTCATTTAAAAGTTAGACTCAGATTTATCTATCTTAAAATAGTAAAACAAAATAATGTAGAACCTGATTAGGATAGACAACATTAGCGTTAGGAGGTCGTTCCTCCCTACCAAACTCCTGGAGAGAACTCAAACAACGGTTCCTTAGGACCATCGAGCCTGTTCCTGGTCTTCTTGGCTAAGAACTGGTGGAGCATGCAAACAGTAGATTGATCCAATAACTCAGTAAAACACCCTGCACACAGCAGTAATATATTTCAGCTTAAAATCTGCACTATATCTCTCAAGAGTTATCCCCTCAAACTCTTTCCACAATTCCCTTCCATTGAATTTCTTTGAATTTCATTCACCTAAATGATCACTTCTCTAGAATGAGCAGCCTTAGCTTTCTTCAATGGGAATTTTTATAAAGATTGCCTAGGTTTTTTGGGTCAGTTGTCATTAATTGAGCCACCTACTCTGATTCCACTTTCTTGGGGAATCATGATCCCAAATGTAGGGAGTTTTCCACCTGCAACAGTTGGAAGTGGTTTGAGGATGTTGCCACATGTTTTTTTTCTCTCCACCTAGTCTCCTTCACCGATTTAACCAGTAAACACTCATTTAACAGATCTCCTAAGCTGTTGTCTCTTCCTTTATTTATTTAAAATAAAACTATTCAAAATTACATTAAATATCCTTGACTCTGCTAAGTCATCAATTACAACTTAGCATAAAATTTAACATATTGTCCTCAAATAAAATCAAATAAGATAATATTGTTTTTGCAAAATTGGGGCATGTGACAAGCATCTCCACATAGTGCTACATTTGTTACGATAACACTGGGTCTATGCCAAGTTTAGTAAATGTGATTTTTACAAACCACAAACACAATACTTAGATCACATCATCTCCTAGAAGGGGATATCTGTGGACCTAGAAAAGATTAAAGCCATAGAATATTGGCCTACCTGTACTAGTGTCACTGACATTAGATCCTTTTTTGGGACTAGACGACTACTACCGAAAGTTCATTAAGAACTTTTCAAGAATTGCTTGTCCCATGACCAATTTGCAAAAGAAGGAAAAAAATTTCTTATGGATGACCAAGTGTGAGGAATGTTTTCAAAATATTAAATAGATTTTGACGACTACATCAAGACTATGAATTGCGGATCCCGATGGGGATTTCGTTGTTTGCACGGATGCAAGCAAGGAAGGGCTCAGAGGATTCCTCCTACAAGATGATTAGGTGATATGTTATGAATCACAAAAGTTGAAAGAACAAAAATAGAACTACCCCACCCATGATATTGAGTTAACAACCATCATCAACGCCTTGAAGATGTGGAGTGGTGCAGGGGTTTGGACCGAAACCAACCCAACCAGCACCTCCAAGATCTTCAGGGTCCTACACTTGGCAAGATCACCAAATTTAGCTTAACCACCAAATTTTGCACTAAAATTGCCTCCCTGCAATTTTTCCTCCGCAAGCGTCATTCCACAACTCTATTTCTGCAACAGAATTTCCGCTTTCGAGTTGCGGGATGCGGGATCTCAAAACACCCAAAGCTATGCTCCGCAACTTTCGTTCTGCAATGGCCTTCATGAAATTGGGTTGCGGGATGCAGGATGCCAACTTCGCAAAGTTGCTCCCTTGAAACTTTCGTTCCAAAATGGCCTTCCCAAAATTGGGTTGTGGGATGGGGGATTCCAACTTCCCAAAGATGCTCCCCCAGAACTTTTCTTTTGCAAATATTTTTTTCCGTAATTTTTCCCGCCTTTAGAAATTTTTGTTGTGCCTTCACCACAGACTTTGATTTTCCTTTTTATGCAGATTTCCAAAATCTTGGAGGATCTGTTATCTCCCTCACAACTCCAGTTGCGGATTCCTCCTGGACTTATCTCCCTCACAACTCTAGTTGCGGATTCCTCCTGGACCGTCGGATCTACATCTGCGGATTGAATCTCCACCGTCTTTTTTCTGCAAAAACTCATTAAGTCAGAAAACTTGTGTTCTACGTGGATTTGATCATGGAATTGATCAATCTATCTTTCAACCTCTCTGATCCATCAGTCTAGTCCTCCTATGTATGCATCTAGCATATCCTTTAACGATTCCAACAAAATCCAACCGTTAAACCAACAATTGCATAGAAATCTACAAATATTCATGAAAATGTCGAAATCGCTCTACATTAATATGCTGCTCAAATTAATGCATACATCTAGAATAAAATCACTCAGAACACATGGATAACTTCTATTAGGGAAATAAAAGAAAATACACACAATTCTTGGCCCACTTTGAGCCTCCTCAAATATTTACAAGTTGGTATAGACGCAGGTCTATTCGCCTCTCTATAAAACACAGTTTTCTTCTGAAATATGGAACCCTTGGAACCTCTACAACTTGGATATTTAATATACTTTGATACCCTCTACTGATTTAGTTCTATAAGAAATTTACAAAGCATGATCTAAAATTTTTTCTGTCTAAACAAACGGTTCAGCGGTTGATCTCCACCTAGGGAGTCACGACTCGATATTACTCCTACAGCTCTAACAACCTATGACTAAGGAGAATGACTTATAAATATTTAGAATATTTATACAACATAGGTTATTTACAATGTAATAGTTTAGGGACTATTAAATCAAAATGTGTAGACCCCTTCCTAGGATCTGATCTAGCATTGAACTTGGAATTTGAAATAGAAAGCAGGATGCTCCTGTATCATGGAAGAACTACCTCATGGGGAAGAAATTCCTTTTAAAAACAAACAATATGAGTCTGAAGTATTTATTTGAGCAATCGGATCTGAATGCAAGGAAATCTAGATGGTTGGATTTCCTTAGCGAGTACCATTTCAAGCTAAAACATATAAGTGGCAAGGAGGACAAAATTGCTAATGCTTTGAACTGACGAGCTCATATGATATATGAGATGACTTTAAGTCAAACTACTTCATATTTATATCGAAGGATTAGAATAGCCAACATAGTTGACCCTTTCTATGTTGAAATCCTTAAGAATGTCCAAGAGGAAAAGTTGTTTCAATAAAAAAAATAGTACAAGGTAGACAAAATGAGACAGTTATGGTCCAAAGAGAGCTTGTACATTCCAGAAGGAGGGGACATCCGGTCTAGAATCCTCATGGAATTTCATCTAAAAACCTACTCAAGGCATCCAAGATATCAAATTATGATATCCGCAGTAAATAAAAACTTTTTATGGCCTAAGTTAAACATCGGCATAGCGTTGTTTATCACAAAGTGTCAAGAATGTCAGTTGGTCAAAGCTGAGCACCAACATCCTTTGGGGTTGTTGCTGCCATTACCCATTCCATAATGGAAGTGGGAGGTCATTAGTATGTATTTTATGATGGGTATACCTAAGAGTAACAACAAAAATGATTCTATATTTGTATTAGTTGACAAGTTGTCAAAATAAGCACACTTCATTTGAGGGAAGTCGACCTACAAAGTAGTACACATTGTCGACATCTTCTTAAACAAGATATTTAGCTTGCACGGGATACCCAAGGAAATTATCTTGGATCGAGATACTAATTTTACCAGGAACTTTTGGAGATCCTTAATCCTTGGATTAGAGAAGGAGCCGAACTTTAGTACTTCTTACCACTCACATATAGATGGGAAGACAGAATGGGAAAACCAGATTGTAGAGGATATGCTTAGGATGTATGTCATGAAAAACCCCACCAACTGGGAAGAATACCTATATCTTGCAGAGTTTGCATATAACAATGGATACCAGACATCCGCCAAGATGAGTCCCTTTGAGGTACTCTATGGATGAGAGTGTAGAACACTGGTTACTTGGGATAGCCTAGTGGATCGGATCATGTTAGGTCCTGAATTACTAAAGGACTTGGAACAATTGGTTACCAAGGTCTATCTAAACCTTAAAGAAGCACAAGACCACTAGAAGTGTTACACAGATAAGAAAAGAAAAGATAAATATTATCAGTTAGATGACCATGTTTACTTGAAAGTAAAAGAAAAGAGAAGCTCATTGATCTTGGGAAGGTGTGGCGAGTCAGCACCAATATTTTGTGGACCCTTTGAGATACTAGCCAAGAGAGGGCCAGTGGCGTAGGAACTAGATTTACCTACTCACATAAGAGTCCATAATATTTTCCATGCATATTTATTAAAGAAATATGTTTATGATAGTAAACATGTGATTGATTGCTCCTTATTATAGGTGGAACCTAAAGGGGAGTTTGCACCTGAACCGATTCATATACTGGACAAGAGAGAGGTGCAACTGGGGAAGTGCACCATAGTCCAGTTGAAAGTGCAATGGAAGCACTTCGAGGTTGATGAGGTTATTTAGGAGAATGAAGCCACCATGAGAAAGGCTTACCCTGCCTTGTTTCATGATTTCATTCCGAGTCCCTAGAACACTAGGGATGGTGTTGTTCTAAGTCAGGAGGGATGTAATGTCTTGAATTTTGACATAACACTTATGGGCATAAGCCCCGTTGATTATGATGTTGCATTAATTTTTTATTTTGTATATTGGGCATATGGCCCTACTGCACATCAACATGATGATTTTTTTGATATATTGGGCATAAGCCAATTGCATATGCTATATATGTATATGATTTCATGTGTTGGGTGCGGAATCTGAAGCACATACTTGATGAGATGTTTGTGTTGAGCGAGAAGCTCTGGAGCACATGAGTATTTGATGTTTTTCTTTGAGAAAGAGGCTATGCAACGCATGAGTATTTTAAATATTTGTGTTGAGCGAAAGGCTCTGAAGCACATAAGTTATGAAACCTTTGCGTTGAGAATAAAGCTCTGAAGCACATGAAAAGATAAGAATTAGAAGTGTTGGGAATACGCCTTGGAGCCTTCCAAGTTGATGTTGAGCATAATCTATAGAACATTGAATCCTTGGCCTTTATATCACTAGGTGTATTGTACAAATACATCCTAGCATTATTGTTGAGCGAGGAGATATGGAATTGCACTAAGTTTGTAACTCCCTGTTTCTTAGCGTTGAGTATGGGATCTGGATAAATGGTACGAGTTAATGAAAAATTAATATGTTGAGTGAAAATGAATCTGATAAAACTTTGATCGCATCTTACTTATTTTTAAGCAATTAAATGAAATTTTGAATTTCTGTATCTCACCAAAGTACTGAAGTACTACCATGTTATATGAGGGAATCCAACATGCAAGGCAGTTTAGAGTTGCCTAACTTGGTTGAACTAACCCCTACCTGAATGCCTTAATGAAGAATGTGACTATACTACAAGAAAGGTGTCAAATGATTAGGGATCATTCTATATGATACCTACAGTTAAAATGTTAACAAATGGCATATATATATATATGTAATTTATATGTGACATGTATTAAAGAATAATCATAGTAATAATACAAGTAACTATAAGTAATAATGAAAGGATCCACATATTATTATTATTACTAATGATAATTAAATATTAAAACACCTACAAGAGTCAAAGTAGGAACTAGTCAAAAGTTCCTAATTTAAATTTAAATAAATATTAAAATTACTTAAAATAAGTGAAAAGGGTTATTTCAAGGAATCAAATGATTCTTAAATTAAGAGCCCCTTTTCCTAAAAAGTCTATGTATGAAAAACCAAGTCAAAGGGAGTCTTGGGAATCTTTTGATTATTCCATAATTCTACCTGATTATTCTTAAGAGAGTTCTTGGAGAACATTTTTACTAAGAGGAAAAGGAAACTAGTATTGAACCTGATATCCTAGATAGAGAATCCTTACCTTAGGAGCTCTAATCTACTTGCATGTTGGAACGAGCTCAGAGGGATCCATATTGAAACCAGGAATGGTTTTGGGTTGTGGTTGGGTGGAACATGGTAGTTCCCAAGTTATTAGGTTATCTGAACATAGGTCATATCTGTTTATGTACTTGTTAATGTTGGGTATTTGAGTGTGCATGACTTTTTTCAGCCATTAAAATAGCTTCAACTTGCATGTATGAGGTTCTTGACTTTTCGCTTGCAATTAACACAGGTTTTCTTATTAAATGAGGATATTAAATTCTGAATGGATAATTAGTATATGTCTGCTATAACTAGGTTATTTTCTGCATTGTTTCTTTCTTCTCTTACAGGTTAAATTTAGTCTTCCCTAACAAATTTATTTCTTTTAATAAAGGATATGTTATTTTATCTACTTGAAAATGATATTCTAGTTAGGAAAATATATCTTATTCATATTTGTAATGATAAACTATAACCTTTATTTTTATCAGTAGGAGGATTTGGTCTTTGTTATTTCCTCCATTTTGTTTCATCATTTACAGGTTAATTGCAGTCTTCTCTGTCAGAGGTATTTCTTTAAAGAGTGTCTAGATTTTTAAGTGATTTGGATTTCCTTGTTATTATTTCAAGTTCAAAACATAAAAATAATATCATATATTTGTACCTAAATATTACTAACCCTAACTGATGAACCTTATCAACCAAAGAAGTATTTAAAACTAAAATTTATATCTTTTCTTTGCTTGCAGATTTCATATTGCTAGCAGGCTTGTATACAATTATAACTTAAACATCATCGTTGAAACTTTATATATAAAAACAAAACATAAGATAAACAAAGTTAATCTATTTTAAAACCTACCAAATATCATAAACAAACTCCAAACAAATAATTTCCACTTTATAAAATTACCTAGATCATATACAAGCCATCAAGACCTCTTAAGGTCTGTAGGCACAATTTTATTATAAACCATAACCATACTATCTACCATCAAAATAAGAATCAAACTTAAAACTAATACAAACTCAATATTGAAATAACATATACATTTAAATGTTTCATGATCAAATCCTGTCAGCACTTCTACCAAAACAAAATCCACACATATAACTTTAAACCACAAACCCACGTAGCCTAGGATCGATTCCTATGGGCTCGTGTCATTAAAAACATAGGTTATATCAAACCACGCAGGAATCAAATCCTGTAGGATTCGATTTCCGAAAATCAACAACGCTGTTAATATTTACAAGATTCCACATAAGTCAAAAATAACTACAATAACAAAACTAAATTACGTAAAGGAATAAACATCAAAACTTTACATAGGCTACGCATTTCACTTAAGGGTTGGAATCGCAGCTATCAAGCTCAAACCCAAAACCCAACTTTAAGCCATAATCAAAATCATTGCTCTATCAATGTTCCACATTAATGCAAACAAAATATACACGCTGCATTATTCATCAAGGCTCATGGCCAAGAAGTAAAAAAACCCATTAACATAATCCATGTAAAAAACCTACTATATACGCTATCATAGCCACGACATCTACATTTTCGCAAAAATAGGTCAAGATTACAACCATCTCCATACTAATTCACAGAAAAGTAAATTACATCATAAATTCCCATTTATTAATATGGACATTAAGAAAATACATAGTCACAAATTAACAAGGGTGCCATTGCAACCAATGGCACTGCTGTAAGATAAACTGAATCGTTTAAAACTAACCTTCATTAACATACCAAAACAAGAGTTTAAGTTATAGGAATCAAAATGCTTATAGTCACAACCTTGCCAAGCTAGTGGCAATATCAATGAATAAACCCAATATTTTAATGCATACAAATATACCTTCTATAATCTACAAATAAAACTACACAGTAATGATTTGACAAAGGCACCATTGCAAGCAATGACACTACCATAATTTAAAACCAATCATTAAAACTAAAACACAAAGTTTCTATTAACCATCAAAATCATATGTTTAAGATACCAACCCAAAATAAATTACAGAGCTGAGTCTTGACAGTCATGGCCCTAAGGCACCATACTTAGACCATAATAAACAACATAATTTGATACGCATCTCTGGATTCCCTTTAACATAAAAGTAACCTTACAGTCGAATCCATGACCAAGTGCTCACAACCTTAAACCTTTCAACACAGATTTGTAAGCTCCACGAACTATCTACACATAGAGGCATTTAGCCTAAGCTATTATAGGGCTTACGTGAAAGGGTATCACAAATAGTTTGGTTTTCCCCCATGATCGATGCTTGGAAGCCCTGTCACCTGCAAAATCAAAATCAAGAATGATCAGGAGTATGCAAAACCTCTAACCAAAGCAACAATATTACAAATGCTACAAAACCAACTAGAGAGCATACCTTCCAACACCAGGCCATCCTATTTCCTCCACGATGTTGGAAAAGTAAAGAGATGAAAATAGTAGACCACCCATAACGCATACCGAATGAAACCAAACAATGAAATACCTAAGATTAGGGTTTGACTTTCCCATATTCCGAGGAGAATTTACTCTACCACCTTGGCCACCACCAACGTCGTGATATTTACCCTCACACCTATATTGTAAAACCCACAAATGTGATTTTGTATTGGAAATGCGATTTGTATTGGAACCATCGTCAATATCATCGGTGACATAGATAAGCCAAGGTTCATGGCATATGGAATATGCCATGAATGGATCTTCATATATATCATGTGGAATTTAAAAATTTAATACAGTATGGCTAAGTATTATGACTTAAGCCTTTAAAAAATTTAGGCATAAAAAAATTCCCAACCATATGTTATAAATACATAGCATAAGAATAAGAGTTGTCATAGTCCCAATCCGCAATAATAATATCACCCAGTTAAATGAAGGTTTGATAACTCAGCTCTGCATAAAAAATAACGTAAACAATAGTATTGATAATTTATAGGATAAAACTTCGTCCTTTTGTCTTCAAATGGAAATGGAGTAGTATAGCATATGTAGCATTCCAAACTTAGTAGTCATAGCAAGTCGTCATCACCTATTGAACCTACAAAAAGAAAGGAGAAGTTTGCATTAGTTTAATATGAACTATGTAAACCCCATAACAATAGGTACAACCAGTTAGTTCCTGAAGTTGACCCAGAAGGGATACATGTCCCACCACTCCACCCCTTGAAAGTTAAAAGTTAAGTCAGGATTTTCCAGAAACAATAACCTGAAAATAAGATATATCTGAACGAGTATATGCACATGCCTCACAATTAATAATCAATCACAAGAGTAATCATTTAAACCAGTTCAAGTAAAATAAACATGATACATAATTACATCAGTAAATACATAGGAAAAACCATAGAATGATAAATACAAACTTAGGACACTTTGATTTAAAAAACCATGACCGACATATTTCGTGGAAGATAAGTTAATGTCCAGATTAGGTAGTAATTAATTGGCCTATAAAAAAAATTTATGCTCAAATTTTGGGGACATTACAATATTTCACGGTATGATGGAGAGGAGATTATTAAATCCTATACTGAGGAAGTGAAACACCCTAATAGTTTTATTACCTACTAGTTGTATTATAATTTCTTATGGTTAGCTTTCAAGTAATAGCGGTTCTCCACTACAACCATATATCTTCCTCCTAAGACCGTTAGCAAGAGAGAAATGCTTCCTGAGATTCATGAGATCCTCTTTTATTAATCATGCTATAAATTTTAAGGTTTCCGAACTACTCCTTTCCCTACGACTGATTCCTCTTTGTCGTCCTACAGTGGGTCCTCTATTGGGTGAGGTTGTATATCTTTCCTCAGAATATCATCTATCTTCAGGCTTGATATGAAACCAAGGGGGTGGGCACTAATTCTATCCCATGAGCTCATACATTTGCTTGCCCAAATTGGTTGGGCACTTTCCTTGTGGCCTTGCATGTTTATAGATTTACGATGTCTCAAATTCATCGTTGTATATAGGTTAGAGCTCGGTTTTCTTAACTTACTTTTATTTTAACTTCTATTCAATCACTATAATATGTAGTTTGTTGTTAATTTTTTTTCCTAACTATTAGAATGGTTAATTTTCTCTTATACCTATCTTCTTCAAATTACTTAGATAATAGCAATTCTATTCTATTTATGTTTCTATGCCTTGGGTAAGAAAATGACCCATTCATAATCATATGTTCGCAAGGTGGATACAACCATTCATATTCAACCATTTCAATGTATGTCCTTAGCCTTTTGAAGACCTCAATCCAATATAACCATATATCTTAGGCCTCCAGATGATTTATCCATTCCTGCTTCTAGATTTCCACATGATCTCCAGTCTTTATCATCTCCCAGATATCCCACTCTCTTCAGCCATTTAAATATTGGGTGGCGTGGGATCTGACCCAACTAAAATTTATTATGATATTATAGGAATGGATTCACATTTATTCTATACAAGTAACATATTTTATGACATGCCTACAAAATAACCCTTACCCAATAAGTAAATGTGAGCTCTATTTGATTAATAGTCAACTTGATTCATTTACTAATTCCAATAGGCTTCAATTGTGCACGTGAATCCAAAAGAAGATAAAAAACAAGTGAAGTAGAGATACCTTTGCAATTGATCACTAAGACTTTTCCTAAACCATATGTAGTTTCACACTTTGAAAGAAAGGAGTGTTTGATTGAACCTTTATGAACTAAAATGTGTGGGTTCATGAACCTCATCAAATGAAGTGAGATGCTATCCATTTTCATGTGTGAATACCTGTTCCTGAATGATCTATGTGTGGAACTCATTTATAGTTCTCTACTCTCCCAATGTATGAATTCCCTATAATAGTGTTTGTGCAATTTCAATAGTTTGGATTTAAACCTTTTAAGGAAGCTTATGCACACTTTATGGAGTTCACACAAATTTATCTATGTTTTCTAACTTGTTTTATGAAGGAAACATATTATTCGAATAGGATAAGGCNTTCATAAGAGAAGATTTACTCTTGGAACAATATAATATTTATGCTTACATACTAGGAATGTTCATTCTTAGCATAAGATGGCCCTTGATCTCCTGGTTAAACAAAGTTGATTATGAATAAGTTAAAGAATGGATATGAAACTTTAAAGCCTTTCCACTTTCCTTAGAGACAAAATACCTAAACATGATGTCTGCTTACCATCATGCTGAATCCTCAGCCACTCATAATCCACCGCCTGAACATACTTATGATGTAAAAATGCTAGATGCCTCCAGAGCACCAAATATTAAGCTTCAATTTGGCATAAATTCTATGAAAAATCTTGTTTCATAGATGCCTGGCCAGCTTGTTCTGAATATCCAGTGCCAATCCCGAGAGGATATTAAAACTACCATCCAAATGTTACACCAATGGACATTGTATAAAAGAACTCAGAACGACACTCTCACAGGACAGTAGTTGGCTGGCCAAATCATAACAGGTCTATCTGGACTTGCTAATGAATGGTGGAGATGGCTTCCTCAGGAAGCTAGGAATGAGATTCTATCAGCAAAAGACGCAGACCAACAGATCCTAAGAGCTCTAGGAAAAGAATTTTGTGGTTAAGACGAGCAAGAAGATTCTGAGCATCTCACTTCTCTATTCATATCTGCCCGCCTATGTGATCTCTCACAAAGTGAGAAATATTTCTGCTATATGCAGAAATTATTGATCTCTTCTGGTAAATCAGTAGATCCAGCATATCTGAAGAACTATCTTAGAAGCTTTGCTGGACATGTTCCAGATGTAGTAGAACAATACATGAAAGACAAATAGATTAATTATAGAGGCCTTTATCTAGCACAATTGCATAGTTATCTCCTAGAGACATGGCAAGAACACTGCCTGGAAAAGAGAGTTAGCAAGGATTTCAAGAGACATCAGAGCATGTATTCCCCTTCGTTTTGCAAAAATGTGGCCAAAATTCCTAATTGGGGATGTGGAGCTCATAACCGAGGACATTTAGCAGACAACTACAAATTTCCTAAGAATAAACAGAAAAAAGGCTTTTATACTAGTCTACCCAGATATCATCCTGAAAAGCGTTATAAACAGAAATGAAACCAGAAATACAACACTCCCAGATAGTCTAGCAAAACTTATCACAAAAAGTTTGTCAAAAGAAGAACATATAAGAATGACAAAGAAACCTGCTTTATTTGTGGTCAAAAGGGACATTGGGCAACCAAATGTCCAAATAAAAAATCCAAACCTTGACTAGCTGCTTTCTACGAGAAATTAGATCCTAGATGGTGGGATCTACCTTTAGACGATGAATCACCTATTGGTGAAGTTTTATTTTTTCCATCAGATGCATCTTTAGACTCTGAGTCTGATCCTGAACCAGCCGCTCTTCGAAAATTTGATCCTTCATCTTCATCTTCTGATTCTGATTCAGCACCAAATTTGGGAGGGTTTGAGGCCCTAGAATTTGACTTCTCATTGTATATGTTCTCATTGAATAAATCACAAAACATTGAAAAAAGGATTGCAGCCATTGAAATACAGCTATCAGAGACACCAGCCTTTGAATATCTGTTACAAGCATCATTGAAGGAAGAAAAGCAGCAATTACTGAAGCAGCTTGATCATGACAAAGGCAAAGGCAAGGTAAGCACTATCACTCCTGCTATATATAATCATGTAGAACTTTATAAAGGCTATCCTGATGGCTATGAAAGCAGAAAAAGTTACAGGATGGATAAAGAGCAGATGCTATGATTGCAAGTCAGAGAAAAACAACAGTAGTTGAAGAAACTTTTAGCAGAAATTGAAGAACTGAAAAGTATGATCAAGGTCATACAGATCGAAAGGGATCAGTCTTCTGATGAAGAATTGAGTAAGCATTACGAACAAGCTATGGAAACATAAAGTTCAAGGGTAAGAGAACCTTCTCCTGACCCTAACTTAGGAATGCTTATTGGACCTAAAATATTTGTTAAAGTTCAGTTTCATCCCAGTGAGTTTAAGCCTTACTCCCTGGATTGTATGATAGACTCTAGATGTGAAGTGAACCTAGAAAAAGGTTCAGCCCTTCCTTAGTTTTATTGGGAGAACACCTCAGATAAAGGCTCAGCTATTGAAGGTACTCCTGTTCCTCTGAAAGAAAAGTTTGAAAGTTTTCCTGTACAGTTTGAAGGAGTCAAAGACCATTTAACCTTGTATAGACTTGATGAAATAAATGAAGATTGCATATTAGGATCAGAATTCCTCTTTAGAGTCAGTCCATTCTCTGTAAATATAAAGAAAATGACATTCTCGTGCATCATTAATAATCAGACTATAGAACTTCTGATTTTCTTCCATTCTACTCCTAAATGTCATTCCACTGTACAAAAACCAAATCAGAAGTCTAATCCTGCCCAATTGTTGAAAATGGAAAGATGTAAAGCATTCTCAGATATCCATGGTAGCAAAGCCCTAGCCAACATCACTGAGAAGTTGGTAAAATAATGTTGTTCAGAAAGCCCTAACGCTTTCTGGAAAAGGGAAAAATACTTTGTCTCCCTTCCATTCGATCCTCTGCAGAAGATAAAGCCAATGAAAGCTTCAGCCTGATTAATGTCTCTTTTTGAAAGAGAATTTTGTGCCAAAGAGATTAAAGATATCTTAGCTAAAGGATTAATTGAGCCTTCAAATAGTCCTTGTGTAGGACCTATCAAGGGACTTAGATTCATTTACAACAATCTAACCTTCAAACTATTCTATTTTCTATATTATATCCTACTTACATGCTCTTAGTTTAAGTATACAATTTCTAAGCATATATAAAACAATTAAAAGTACACGTATAATCAAATTAACATCATATTCATGGAAGTATATTCATACCATTATCTTTTAATTCACAAATTTGAAGCAATAATTTAAAATACCTATACATCAATATTTTTTTTACCAAACTCCTGTTTTCCTTTCAACTTTGTCCTGTAGAATAGGTACACAATTAATTATAAAACTTAACCAACTAAATTGGTTTTCTACCATGCCAACCAATAAATTCTCGTCAACTTCCTAGCTCTAAGAACTATGTTCTTGGACCTTTGAATCCAAAACCTAAGTACAACCATACCAACCAATGTTGTCAATATTTCCCCAAACTCATCAGAAATAGAGAACAATAGGCATCCTCTGATGTTTTCCCTAAAATCCTATCTACCAAATCATCCACAATTCCCCCTTATATCCCACTCATCACCGACTCCCTCTAGAGACTTTAATCCCCTCTATTTTTGTTTTAAGTCCTCAACTACCGCCTTAATACTATGCCAGGGTTTCTTTTTCTTTTCAATCAAATATATGGTTGCTATAAATGCACATTCATTTAATATAACCAAAATAATATTTGTTTACATATTTATTTATATAAATAATTACTACACTTTTTTCTTTTGAAAATGACAATTAATAATAAAAAGAATTACATGCCATTTATTTATTACTATAACCATACCTTTTAATTAAGACTACATTAATATTTATGTATTACTCATGAATACGTGTTTAACTTTGATGATCATTAAAGGAACTATTTACAACATTTAACAATTGTACTTTAATTTATATTTATTTATTACCACATTTTTATTAATTATAATTAATAATTATACTTATTCCTAGTTAATTATAATTAATCATGGTGGTTATTTATGGAATTATATACCCCATTCAATATTCACCTTAGTTACAAATTAAATCATACTTATTGAACACTTATCAACAAGTTAATATTACTTTTAGTAATACTACTAAGTTATGATTTAAAACTAAATTGACATTTATTATTTAAGTTAATAATAATCTTATTAACAACAATTAGCATTATCAACACTTATTTACATTTACTAATCAATTTAATAATACTTCAATCAATCAATAATTAACCTTTATTTAGTGATGATCACAACTAATTATTAACCTTAATTACAACTAAACCTGTAACATCCCCAAAAATTCACAAAAATTTAAAATTTTTCTATGTGATATTAAATGCTAAATCATAGAGAGAATGCTAGTTTAATAATTAAGTTTAATCTAGTTAACAGATAGATTATAAGACCATACATCAAGAGAAAATTTAAGAGTTCATTCTCATTGGTTAACTGTAACTAAAATGCTACATAGTTTTACTTACTCACTTATAAGTCACCTACCACTAACCGTATTCAATCTATATTGATTTTTAGTCTTGAATAAAATGTTTAACAAAAGTTAATGAGTTTCAAATGATTGAATTTATATCATTGATTTATTTGTAAGAATGTGTATGATTCTGATGGTTATTTGCTTTTCTTACTGAAGGGGGCTTGAGGTTAGCCCGAGGGTTACTTAGCGTTTCTTAAAGCTAACACAGATTCAATGCTTGTACATGATTCATAGGTAAAAACTGACTTCTAGGTTTACTATGTAAGAATTTAAGGCTTGGAAGATGAAACGAGTAAGTTAGGAAAAATTTGTAATCTATAGACTTAAGCTTCAACTACCACAATGACTCTATTTATTATCTAGATTATCGAAGCGAAAGAATTTCTAGGCCTACAACAAGGACTGTTCTACCTAGGTAGTAATTTGGAGTTGATAGTATGATTATTTGTTCTAAACAAATTAATTATATAAAGGATGGTATGCAATTATAAAACATGCTTTTAGTTTTTTTTGGTACTAGAAGCCCTAATACCTTCCAAATGATTAATAACTATGTATTTTTTCCATGTTAATCCTAGAACTTACCTAAGAATTAACATTCTTATCTTGGAAACTAAAAACTAATTACAAAAAAGAAAAACCTAGGCATGTATTTGATGCATAAATTAATGACTACAATCTAGCTAAACTCCAACATGCATAAAATAACTTGTTTATTGTTAGCAAAAGTAATGGTATTGTTTTTACACAAATCATAGGTTCCAAAGTATATCAAACACAAAAGATATTTCAACAATAGTGCAATCCATGTGGTGGATGCTTGCTTGATGAAGGGTTTTGGGTTATAAACCCTAAGCAATGACATTCAAAGCGTTACCCCAAAAATTCACTTGTTTTCAATTCAGTTTTTTTTTTTTGGAAGGAGGAGTAGGACAACAAGCCCTCGACCTCCTCGGTTGTTTGCAATAGTTGTCGTGCTTGTCTTAGCCATGGAATTAGTACACTTAAAGCTTTGCTTATTTTCCATCATCGTTTTCATAGAGGCTCAACATTTACATAGTGGTCATTTCTTGTTTTCCCATGGCGTTAGTCGGTTTGAAGCTCTGGTTCTTCGCCATAACCATGAGCTCAACGTTAAGCAGTTTGTAAGTTTAGGAGAATTTCCTTGCATTCTTCTTTTATTTTAATTATACTAAGCTATAAACTAAGCAACTCTAATGATTTGCTATTTGGTGATAGGTGACATTGCTTGGAATTGCACAGTTGAATGTTGAACGCGTAGAGCTGAAGTGTGTGAGCATAAAAGGCTTAGGTAAGCCTAGGTCCCAACCATGGGGTACCCTTTGTCGTGAATGTCCCGCATATGATACCAATGATGCTTGTGGAATTTTACTGCCTGTTAAAATTTTATTTGTGGTAAAAGTTTTTTTTTGTTTTGGAGAAGTTGCGGAGGCCGTCAAGCCATCCTTGGTGATAAACCTTAGGGTTTCACCAATGAGCTACGACTCTTGTAATAAGGATTTAGGGTAAGAATATTACTCTTCCAAGGTTTGAAAACATTGTTCAAAACTATATTTATGTTATATGAAACTTCCTTAGCCTCTTGCTCATCCATTGTAACTATTTCGAGACTAAGAAAAATGAAGGGATTTTTTTTTTATGAGTTGCACCCTGTTGCGACTGTATTGGTTAAATTTATTTATAAAAATAAGACTCTGTTTATAATTCTCTTGTCTTGAAAAGGAAGATCTTACAGCCATAGTGTACATATCTATTTAGCATTTGTTTTCCCTTTGGTATTTTCGGTTGCACAATGCATTAATCTTGGTCAAGAGTTTTCAACATTTTGTTGTAAATTATTCTATAGCTACGAACTCGTTAACGCCATTTTACAAATTAGTTGTTGCAATTTTATTTGTGTACTTTGTACTATAAAGGATTAACCTAGGGTTTGGTTTTAATAAACAATTTTGATAATATTCTTGTTCTATAAATGGATATAAAGGAATGTATTACAGATTAGGGTTTAGAAGAACAATTTATGAATATTAATAATAATATTAAAGTTATAATGATTATTTATAAATTGGTTTACTAAGTACTTATTTTATATACTATAATACAATAAGTGTTATAATCTTAACCATTTTCAGCCTTTTATCTGTACCTCATTAACTTATTGTGCTAGATGTTTAAAAAGAAACAGTTTGAGGTTTAACTGTGCATTATTTTCCATAATGTGACTAGAGTAACATTGTTTATATTTTAGGTTTTACAGTATTAAAATAATAACTGGTTTTTCTTTACTAAGTGTAAATAATTAGATTATAATACTGTAATTATTAATGTATTATAGTTCACACACTTTCATGTCTATGAGACAAAGGATTTACTATAATAGACTCCATATAATATTCTTAGAGGTTTTTGTATAAAAGTTTAAGTTTCATAAATGGATTATTATGGTAAAATAGGTGGAAAAAGACAATAAAAAGATTCCAATGTTAAAAAAGTTACTCAAAAATATTGCTGGTAAGTTATCAGAGGAAAATATTATTGATTTATTTCTACATAAAATCTTCAATTCGATAATAGTTTAGATCATTTTATCCATGTATAATCATTCCTATCTACAACTTAACAATCCTTCTGTACTAGAGTACATCATTGTAAGATGACTGGAAAAATGAAGAAAGGAAATTTACTCATTAATCAATCATTTCTAATTCTAGACTCATTTATTCTCATAATCATATACAAGCAAACTATCTTGAATAAATTGCAGACTTATGCATTCTACTGGCAAATTCAAAATATCTAAGGGATAATAGGAAAAAATAAACATGGATTCTTTCATTCTAGCAATTTTCTTGGATAGAAAATAAATAAGATAACACAATTAAACCTAGTAATTTTTAGACGAGACAAACAACCAAAGGAGCCTGTTCCACCCAACCTTTTCTCGAAGATAGATCAATTGCTTGTCTTAGGACCCCGAGCGTGTCCAATGATCCACCAACATGAAAGAACTATGGTGAGAAATGGGACTAAATACCCATGAAACTCATGAGTAGTACTTAACAACAATACTTCTGTCCTAAGGAGTATAGAAATCAACTATGTGGTTGCACTAGTTCTGAATCCAGTCTTAATCACTCAATCCACTTCTAAATTTCCCCTCATCGAATCTCGTGTGCTCCTTTTTCAAATTCAGAAATTTCACAAGGTAATAATTAAAAGCCTCATGTTGAATTCGATGGAAAGATATATGCACGCCTAGGTATTTTGGTCAGTTTTTTTAATTAATGATCCACTAGCTCTGTTCCACTTTCTTGGGGAACATGACCAGAAAATTAGGGAAGTTGCCCCCTGCAATAGCTAGAAGTGATTGAGGATGTTCCCATGTGTCAGTTTTCTCTCACCGTAGTCTATTCCTTCTATTGGGTCAGTGGACACTCATTCAACATCCTCCTTAGGATATTTGTCTCATCTTTTATTTATTGAATAATAAAATAT
Organism: Pseudotsuga menziesii; assembly: GCA_001517045.1. Lineage (NCBI taxonomy): Eukaryota > Viridiplantae > Streptophyta > Pinopsida > Pinales > Pinaceae > Pseudotsuga > Pseudotsuga menziesii. Next base: position 691,678 of record LPNX010879069.1, on the reverse strand, counting down.
TCAACATAATCAATTACAGTAATCCTTGACCCCACTTGGTCAATAGTCATAAAATTTATAATAAAATTAAAATATAATGTTTTTTAAACATAAAATGTATTGAAATTGGGGTACATGACATAAACCCCCCCTTAAGTCCAACATCGTCCTCGATGTTCCTTTATTCATCATCCTTAGAGCTTCCTTGGAATAGAATTTGATATGTTTCCCGCATATGACTCTCCAATTCTTAGGATCCTTCTTCTGGACTAAGGTGCTTCCATTGCACCTTCACCTATCCAATGGTGTAATTCCAAAGAAAGATCTCCCTCTTGTCAAGGATACTGTCCGGTTCCACTAGAAAATATCCTCCAGGCTCCACCTGTACATCATTCCAATTTATCACATGAGTAGCATCATGTACATATCTTTTTAAAATAGAAATATGAAAAGCATATGAACTTTAAGATTCGGTGGTCAGGCTAATTGGTATTGCATCGGTCAAACTTTGGACAATATTTCGAAAGGCCCATAGTACCTAGGTGATAGCTTAGCACAAATCCCTAATTTTAAGGAGCTCTTTTTAGGTTTTACCTTAATGAAAGCATGTTCATCCACTTGGAACTTTATCTGAGTTTGTTGAAGATCTACTTGAATCTTTTGTCTGTCTTGTGCAAACTTTAAATTACCTTGTACCTTTTTCATAGTTAATTTCATTTCCGTTAATAAATCAGGTCCTAGTATTAACCTATCAACAAGGTTACTCCATCAGATGGGAGTATTTCATTTTCTTCCATACAAAATTTCAAATGGGACGAATTTTGCTGAATCTTGGTTGTGGTTGTTGTATGCAAACTCAACCAGGGGTAAGTAGTCCTTCCATTTACTTGGTTGTTCTCTAACGTACATCCTTAACATATCTTCCAAAATTTGATTTACCCTTTCTGTCTATCCATTCGTATGCGGATAAAAATATGCAGTGAATTTGAAAGTAGTATCTAATCCTTTAAATAAAGATTTCCAGAAGTTTCCCTTGAATTTAGATTCCCTGTCAGAAATTATAACTTTTGGAATCCCATGCAAACAAACAAAAAATTTCATAAATATTTCAGCAATGTTAGCAGCCTTATGAGTGATCTATTCTAGTATAAAATGGCTTTCCTTGTTTAGTTTGTTAACAACTACCATTATTGAATCATTATGGTTCTGATTTCTAGGAAAACCTGTAATGAAATCAATGTTGATTATTTCCCATTTCAAGATAGGAATTGGTAAAGGATGTTATAAACCAGATGGATGTTGATGTTCAGTCTAAACCTGTTGACGTTCAAAACATCAATAAATATATTCTACCAACTCATTCTTCATATTATTCCAAAATTCATATTTCCTTAACATAGTTATTGTCTTCTAATAGCCATGGTGTAGAGAATAAGGACTTTTTTGTATTTCATTCAAAATAATCAATTTAACTTTAGGTACGTTAGTATATACAACGTATTTTTATAAAGTACTAAGCCTTTTTCATTTATACTGTAACCTATTTTTAAACTTTCAGTTACATTTTCCGCCACTTTAGCTTGCAAATTTCGGTAATTTTTATCCAATTTTACTCCTTCTTCCAGCTGATCTTCTAAATCTATTTTGTAAGTACTGATTGATGCCATAAAATTTCATCTTACATTTATGCTCAAAGCATCAGCTACTTTGTTTTCCTTCCCCTTGATATGTTAGATCTTGAAATCATATTCGCTAAGGAAAGCTAACCACCTAGATTTCCTTGCACTTAAATTTGGTTGATCCAAGAGATACTTTAAACCCTTATTATTCGTCATTAAGATAAATTTTCTCCTGATCATATGATGGTGCCACATATTTAAGGCATGTATCATGGCCTCCTATTCTAGATCGTAAGTAGTGTAATTTTTCTTGTGAATTTTAAATTTATTGGACTCGTACGCTCGTATGTATCCTTCTTGAGTTAACACACCACTAAGGCTATCATTGCATGCATTAGTGCATACAACAAAATCCTTGTTAGGATCCACTATTCTTAAAATCAGTGCAGTAGTTAATAATTATTTTAATTTCTTAAAACTCTCTTCACATTTTTGATCCCATACAAATTTATTCCCTTTCTTCTGTATAGAAATTATGCAATTCATGATCCTTGAAAATCCTTCAATGAACCTTCTGTTGAGGCCTAGAAAATGGCAGGCAACAACAGCAAGGGATTCTCCCCATTCAATGTTCCCAACTAGCCCATGACTATTTGGTATGGGGAATCCATCTGGTTTGTGGTCCGGCTACCATAGGTCAAATAACAAAAATAAAGGGTTTTACCGGTTGTGGCCCAGTCCATCATGTGTATTTTTTTGTTTTTAACTTTAAGTATGATATGCACGTGCCTATATAACATGTAGATTGATAAAGAATACGAGGAGTAGTGACAATGTGAATACGAGGAGCAGTGACAATGTGATGCGCAAGTTCTTACCTCTCATCTTAAACTCTCTCGCATCTAAATCAAACAAACAACAGAAAACAAGACTAACTAAGCTGTCCCTAGGGAGCAAGATTATCAATTAATGAGTAATGTATTACTGCTCATACCTTAAGATAAATCAAAGATAGCTGTTCTTCAAATCAAAACACATAAACATGAATAGAGATATGCACAGCAATATAGCTCATCGTTTGTTAAAGCATTCATTACTCATAGTGGAAATTATCATAAAATAAACCAAAAGAAATTCATACAAGAACATAGGTTCAGAAAGTTAGAACGATCTCATAGTTAATGAAACACAGCTGAAAAATGAAATAGCTCCCCTTCAACATTGTTCATTTCACCACATTTGAACATTCCACACAACACTTTCTCCAACAGGAAAATTTGTAATTATATTATTGCAAAACGAAATAGTTCCTCTTACAACAAGTTTTTCACAAGTCTCACTGGGAAAAAGCCCCTATTCTGTCTAATTATCCCATACTTATACTACAAGAAAAACTCTTGGGCTTCCCCTTAGTGACCTTTAGGCTCCCCCAACCATTTAATCTCACAATTTTGTCCTTTTGTGAGTGCTCATGATTTAGACAATATGTTACAAAAAGTTAATAGCACTTTCATAATGAGAGATCGCCTTTGTAACTGATGAACCTTTTCCAAGCCTGGGCCTTTGCTGCTATCTATTTTGTTCAATAATCCATTTATCTTTTTAGATCCTGTTGATGCCTAAACCTTCACTACGTTCTTGTTGAGCAAAATCTCTGCTTCTTACTTTTCCTTTAGCTACTTCTTCTTTGCAGTAGCAATCATCAAACTGGATCTATAGTCAAAACGAAAAAACTCATCATAAAGACGGAATGTATTCAAAATTATCTAACTTTCTATAAAATGTAAACCATACTGTCAAGAAAACTAATCACAAATGTGCGGCCCTGCATTGTGTTCTCAGCGCAAAAATTCTAACATGATAAAAGAATGAGAAACCTCCGCCGCCCATAAAATAGGGTAAAAACACACACCAAATGGTGGGAAAAGAACTAAGCATTGGGAAAAAAATCCACTCCGGAGCCGCAATGGCGAAAAACCATCAGGCTATGGTTTCCGCGATCAAAATAAATCATTGGCGATCGGAAGCTGAAGTGATAAAAATCGGTGATCCAAAACTCCAAGGTACCACTGTATTGGCAACACAAAGGACTATCCCTTCGATTCAATCATCAAAACCGTTCCGATAGAGAAACAAAATCGAAACATCATCGCAAGGCAGAAAGTTCGAACCAATCAATACCATGGAATTGGCGGAATTAAACCTATCCATTGGCCCGATCATTATTTACCCTCCGAAACGGCGGCATCATAGACAACTAAAGTTCTGATTCAAACTTTGATTTCTCTCCGATAGCGATAAAACCAAACATCGAAAAGTCAAAGAAAAGTTAAGTGTTCAAAATACCCTCATCCGGGAAGCGTTTAAAAAAAGTTCGTTTAACCTTCGAAACAACGATGGCATAAAGGACTAGAGTTCTGACTCAAACCTCAACTGTCCTCCAATAGCGATAATAGAAAAGATTCAGATCAAAAGGACAATATTTCCAAATCAAAACCTTCGACCCCATGGTCAAAAATATTGGCAGATGAAAAGAAATTTCCCGAAAGCATGAAAACAGTTGACCTCAATTAAATTTCAAGCAACCAAAAATTGTAGTAGAGGGACAAACAAAGTTCAACAATCCAAGTTATCCTTGGAAAGATAAAATTAAAGGAGGGTCCAATAATATTTTTTTTTTTTAATTTGGGAAAAGAGTTGCAGCTGCAACAATTGGCAACTACCCGGTGAACCCAAATCTCTGGACAATTTCTTCCTAAAGTAACATACTGTTTAACAATAAAACCAACAATTCTTCTAGATGTCTGGATTTCCCAAATGGAAAATATAAGCACTTTTAATCATTGATGATGGTCCAATTCAGGAAAATGGAACCTAAGATTTCAAATTCAAGATAACTGTTTTGAGGCCGGGAAGATGAGTTTCATTTTTTACCTCTATCTTCGGTAGCTTCTTGCTCGGACACCACAGGATTGTAACATATGGTAAATAGAAATATTCATTTGTTCCTCATTCCCATGCCATTTTTCACCTTTTTGTGCTTTTGGACTTTTGTCCTTTCATTTGAGTCCTCCTGCATGGCTTTCTTTCTAATTTTTTTTTAGGCTCCTCTATCCATAGTGTCCTTTTGTGTGAGAGATGTATTTAATTTTCAGCTCACGGACGGAGAAGAGATTTTGGAAATTTTGTACTCATATGATTCAGTACTTTGTTTTGATACATATTGCTTGTTGATTTTTGACTCTTATTTGCCTTTAGGCTTTCAATTCTTGGCATGGAATCATTTATATATAATATACTGTTTACCTTGCTTCCTTTTCATGGGTGTTTTGCTATTACCCCCTATGACATTTTAGATGTGAAATGGATGGAGCCTCGAAATAGTATTCTAGACCTTTTGATCCTGAGTTATTTTTCAGGGATTACGCCAGAATTCAATGTGTTTATAGCCATTTCTAGAAGAAATTCCATCAGATTCAAACAATAAGATACAGTCTAATACCCAAATATCTCAATTAATCTAGAACTCTTATGCTCTCCATGTAACCAAAAGTTTCCCTCTTTTATTGAAATCAAAAGAAAGCCAAACTAAAAACCAAAACCGAAATGAAATAAATCAAAATGGAAAAACAAATCAATTTATTTATGTACAACAAAAATAAAAGAAAAAATCAAGAAAAATAAGATTTAAGAACTAAACCATTTACTGGTAAGTTCTACTCCCACCCCTGTAAATATTGCAATTTATAGGTTGAGGAGCCAAGTTTTACTGCAATCTAGAAAGGTCCTATCCATAACTGTTGAAACTTCGTGTGCTTTCCCTTCTCATCATGTGGGTGATCCCATTTAAGAACCAAGTCTCCCATTTCAAATTATTTTGTTCCAGCTTTGTGCTTATCAAACCACCTTTTCACTAACTCCTGTTGTTGGTTAAAATGTTCTCTGGCTTTGGATCTAGACTCCTCCGCCTTTAATAGATTATAGATTCTAAGTTACAGGACTTCGTTATCTATACCTCTAGATTCTTGGTCTATTATGGAAGGGGGTAGAATAATGTTAGGAAGAAGTATAGCTTCTTTTCCATAAACAAGGGTATATGGTGACACACCTAGGGAATTCTTGGGTGTGACCCTATCAGCCGAAAGAGCGTTTGGTATTGCTAAATGCCAACTTCTCTGGTTTTCTATGACAATCTTTTTCAAAATCCTAATCAAATTCTTGTTCGTAGATTCGACCAAACCATTTCCTTGTGGGTAGTAGTTGGCAGTATAATGCAACTTAATTCCTTTTTCATGAGCAAACGCAGTTAATCTAATGGAAGAAAAATAATAAGCATTATCAAAAACCAGGGAAATTGGAACCCCAAACCTGGTCATAATATGATCCTACAAGAAATCCATCACCGCATCTTCATTGACTTTACGTAGCAGAATGGCTTCAACCAATCTAGTGAAATAGTCGGTTGCCGTTAAAATATATTTGTGCTGCAAGGAAGAATTTGGTTTTATTTCTCCAATGATATCAATTCCCCATTGCTCAAATGGTTCCGTTATCATAACCAGTTTCAATGGTCCTGCTGCTTTGTCTAGTCTTCCCCCACACCTCTGGCAGATATCGCACATTCTAACATGGGCATGAGCATCCTTGAACAACATGGGCCAATAGTACCTGGATCTAAGAATATTATGGGTGGTCATATCTCTAGAAAAATGACCTCTAGAAGGCCCATCATGCAACTCAGTTATGACCTTTTTTGTGTCCTCCTTCTCTAAACATCTAAGAAGGACTCCATCGTAATTCTTCCTAAATAAAATTCCATCAATGATTTGATAGACAGCTGATTTAAGGTGCAACACTATTCACTTCTTGGAATTCCAATGTTTTGGCAACACACCTTCTTGAAGGTAATGAACAAGGTCTCGGTACCAGGAATCTGGAGCTGTGAAAAGAGGACATACATCCATCATACGTAACTCTGCTTCATTTTCCCAATTGTTTTCTTCACTAATATTACCTTCATCCTTTAGTCTGCACGGTCCTTGCCCTCTAACTGTGGAGGCTATCTTGAATTCAAGATCATACTCCTATAAAGCTATTACCCAATTTCCTCTTCTTTCTCCCAATTCTTTTTGCATGAAAAGAGACCTCACCTCTGGGTGTGAGACTATTACCTTTGTTCAGTTCTTGAGGATGTATGGCCGGAATTGTTTTACTGCTTTGAATACTACATAAGCTTGCTTATCCAAAGCTGGGTAACTCAATTCGGCACCCTATAGACCAATTCTCATAACCTATATGGGGAATTCATCTCCCCGATCTTCCTTCTGAGTAAGCACTGTTACCAATGAATCATCAGACATGAAAGTGTACACAATAAAATGTTTATCAAAATATGGGATTTTAAGAGATGGTGCGTGAGAAATAGCTGTTTTTATTTTGCTGAATGCATTCTTTTCTATGTCAGTCCACTTGAATTGTACACTTTGCTTCACCATTTGCTGTAGAGGTTTAACGATTTGAGCAAAATCAGGCACAAACCTTGGCACAAAATTTATTGTTCCCATGAATGATTGCATACCTTTCTTATTATGGTGGAAAGGGATCTATTCAATTGCTTTAATCCTTTTTGGGTCTATGGAGATGCCCTTCTTAGATACCACATGACCTAGTAGCTTTTCTTCTGTAACGGAAAACACACACTTCTTGGGGTTTAGTGAGATGCCAAATTTTTGGCAACGCTCGAAAATATGCTTTAAATGAAATGCATGTTCTTCTCTTTTCTTTGAAAATATCATGATGTCATTGAGGTATAGCACAATACTGTGGCCAATTAGACTGTGAAAATATATATCCATAGCCCTTTGGAAAGTAGCTCCATCATATATGAATCCGAAAGGCATCCTTCTGTAAGCAAAATTCCCCCATCTTGTTCTGAATGTAGTTTTGAGTCTGTCTTCTTCAGCTACTAACACCTGATTGTAACCAGAGAATCCATCTAATAAAGAAAATAACTCAGAACCCAAAACCATTTGTAATATCTATTCCATGGGTGGAATTGGATAATTGTCTTTATCTGAAGCATGATTTAAGTTTCTGAAATCCACACAGAGTCTAATTTCTTTGGATTTCTTTGTTACTGGTACCAGATTTGAAACACATTCTGAATGTCTAACTTTGAATATGATTTTGGAATCCAATAATTTCCTTAATTCATTATGAATTAAAGGCTCAAGTTTGGGATGCATTTTCCTTAAGGGCTGCTGATAAGGCTTGACCCCAGTCCTAACAGGGATGACATGCTAAATAATCTTGGTGTCATAGGTTTTCAAATATTCATATGTCCAGGAAAACACATCTTTGTATTGTTTGAACAAACTGATGAACTTATTTCTTTCCCCAGGGGAAAAACACTTTCCAAAATTCACACATTTCGGCTCAATTTTAGTTCCTAAGTTTATCGGCTCGAACTGTAAAGATGAGTTGCGAGTCTTCACGTTTACTTGTCTTCTGAATTTGTCATTTAGATCAAACATTCGATTTAAAGTCCTAACTCCTTTAGGAATGAAATTTTCAAATTTTAGCTCAGCCTGATGTTATTCATCATCGATAATTTCCCCTTTGAAAGTATCATCATTCATCAAGCATTCAAGGATCTGCTGATCATCATCAAAAACTCGTAAACTTGTAATCATTTCTGGAAACGGAAGCTTGAAAAGCAATTCAATAGAACACCTGTTACTAGAGGGTACAAGCCTTGCAACTGAGGTGGCTAACAAGTCAACTGCAGCATTTCTTAGTCTAGGAATTGACACAATATTAAATGCACAAAAACTTTTAACCAAATCCTATACTTCACTTTAGTAAGCTTTTAAATGAGCTGAAATGCAATGTATCTGATTTTGAATCTGTTTCAAAATTATTTCAGAATCTCCATATACTTTTAGATTTTCCACTTTAAATTCAATTGCTTTCCTTAGTCCCTGAACCAATGCCTCATATTCGGCTGTGTTGTTGGTACATTCAAAATCTAATCTACAGGAAAGGAAGTGTTTATTATTATTTGGATCAATTAGGACACAGCGAGCTCCTGATCCTTCCAAATTTTTAGACCCGGTCCAAAAATCGCCTATTACTACTGTAATGAATTATCATCTACATCTAAAGCTAAATCTACTATTTTACAATCAATTTCATCAGCCTGAGAAAAATGAAGGAGATCAGGCTGGGTTTCTGATGTATTGCTGGCTTCTTCCACTTGGTAGTTTCCTAGTTCTAGCTCAATGAAGTAATTCCCCAAAACAAAATTCACTGGTTCATTCTTACCTTCTAACTGCATGACATTGTGTTTCATGTGGGTCTCTCTTGTAAATTTAATTTTATTTGGGATTCCTTTATAAAGTAACCACAGATGTGACCAGTCGGAAGCAAAATATGCATTCAGGTTTGCTGACCAATCCCCACTGAAAACAAGTCCATATGCCTTAGGTATGTCTGCTACTACAACATCAATAAACTGACATACCTTTTCGTTTGAAGATAATCAAATTAAAACATCATCCATTTCCCCAATTACCTTCACATTTGTTCTATCCAATTGAATGACCTTCCAGGTAGATGGTTTAGGTTGACAATTTATCTTCTTGCAGACTAACAGCGGCATAAAATTTCCTAATTCCCCTCAGTCTACTAGGCATTTGTGCACGTTATGATTGAAAATTTCGAAAGTAAGGAGAAAATGTGGAGTTTTGCATTTAGGCTTACCTCCCACACTTGCTTCACCGATTTCTTCTTCTTGAGGTTGATTGTCAGTGGGAAGCTTTTCTTCTGGCATTTCAAGTGCTTTCAATAACTTTTCTTTCTGCTATGGAACATTACACATGTCAAAGAGTGAAATATTTTCCTTTACCTTTTTGATATCCTCCACAATGTCATACTCCATCTTATGTTCTGTGAGATTCGTTTTTACATTATTATTTTTTTCTTCAATGGGCTTAGTAGGCATGTTGGTCTATTTCAGATTTTGGCTGGTAATGGTGAACTCGGGAATTTTATCTGTTGTGGTATTTTTCTGGAATTTCTTTACATTCTTTTGAAGTCTCTTAATCTTCAGGAGTATAAGACTGTTTTATTTAATCAACCCTTGGCTTCTCGTTGACACATTCGTTTTCGAGATATCTTCATGTCTTGGATCCTTTTCTTATTCGGTATCAAACAACGATACACAGTCCCATAAAACCATGCCATCATCCTCTTGTTTTTTTGATAATTTATTGTTATCTTTTCCCTCTTCATCATTATTCTCAGTTAATTTGGAATCCAACAGCTGATTCATTACCAATGTCATTGAATTTATCCATTGAGGACAATTGTTTTCAGAATTGGGTTGTTGGTGGAAAGTGAAAAAGTTGTCCATCCCTAACTCTGTTAAGTTCATCGATGCAAGACTATGTGGAGGGGGTTGGGATTGATTGTTATCCTCTTTTTTCTTGTAATAAGGCTTATAGAACTTCTGGGCTTCCTTTTCCTTTTCCAAGTCTATTATTCTATTAGAGAGCTTCTGCATCATCTTTACTATTCCTTCAAAATCATGTGATTGTTCCTTTTTAGGCTTACTAAATAACAAAGATTTCTTCCCAACATTTTTCTCCCCTGACTACTTAGAATAATCTTCGATGCTTTCCTTTTCTTCCTCCACTCTCTCCGCTTCTTCATAAGTCTTTTCTAGCATAGGTTTGGATTTCATTTTGGCAAACATGGCCAAATTGGGCCCTAGAGCTGAAGTATAATACTCAATCAGAACTTTATCTGAGGGCTTATCAATTTCAGAAAAATTCTTAAGATAAGCTACAAATCTTTGGGTAAAACTATGCACCTTTTCTTTTCTTTCTTTATTTAAAGTGCACAGTTTTTTCATGAGAGCCGCATGAGTTTTTTGGGTTGCATATTTGCTTCTAAATATCGTTTCAAAGGTATCCCAATCAGGGATTGAGTTTGAAGGAAAACCAAAATTCCATGAGGCTACTGCTCCTTTAAGGGTATGCGAAAAAAGTCTACAGACTAAATCCTCATGTTCTCTAGATTTTAGTGCTTCTATGGCCAAGTAGAAACTTTGCAAATGGTCATCTACTAAAATCTTCTCATTTGGGTCAAACTTGGGCAGCATCTTCTCAAAATCTTGAGGTAGGTCATGCAAAGGAGGTTCTAAGTTTAGAGGTGATCTGGCATTCCAAGCAGGTGGTGGATTTGGTGGGTTAGGTGGCTAATTTTCATTTACACCTGCCATGAGTCTGGGTGGAGAGTGAGGTGGTGAATTAATAGGAGTATAGATAGGTGAACCGTTAAGTGTATCGGGGCCTATTTGATTCAAAGGTTGAACAAATTCCTGTAATGTTGTTTCTACAAGTTCTTCCCAATATCCAACTAACACAGAGTCTTCCAATACATGACGACCTTTCTTCTTGTATTCTCTTCTAGGTAATTCAGGGATAATTGGTAATCCTCCAATATTCTTCACATAAGCCCTAGTGTGTCTTCTCATATCATTAAGAACTTCATTGTCCACATAATACAAATGTTCTCAATTCTCTTCAGGAATCGTATTAGGAAAATAACTGTTTTCAAAACCATCACTGGTGGAGTAATTTCGAGGAAATGCATTTTTTCGGCCAGCCATGCACTGGTGGCCCTCCTTCAAGCGCCGAAAACTATTGAGGCCTGTAAAATCATAGGCAACAACAAAAATGGATTCTCCCCAGTCAATGTTCCCAACTAGCCAGTGACTATTTGGTATGGGGAATCTGTCTGGTTTGCGGTCCGGCTATCGTAGAGCAAATAAAAAAAATAAAGGGTTTTACTGGTTGTGGCCTAGTCCACCATGTGTATTTTTGTGTTTTTAACTTTAAGTATGATATGCAAGTGCCTATATAACATGCATATTGATAAAGAATATGAGGAGCGGTCATAATGTGATGCGCAGGTTCTTACCTCTCGTCCTAAACTCTCTCGCATCTAAATCACACACACAATAGAAAACAAGACTAACTAAGCTGTCCCTAGGGAGCAATATTATCAATTAATAAGTAATGTATTACTGCTCATACGTTAAGATAAATCATAGATAGTTGTTCTTAGAATCAAAACACATAAACATGAATAGAGATATGCACAACAAGATAGCTCATCGTTTGTTAAAACATTCATTACTCATAGTGAAAATTATCATAAAATAAACCAGAGAACATTCATACAAGAACATAGGTTCAGAAGTTATAACGATCTCACAGTTAATGAAACACAACTGAAAAACGAAATAGTTCCCCTTCAACATTTTTCATTTCACCACATTTGAACATTCCACACAACACTTTCTCCAACATGCAAAATTGTAATTATATTATTGCAAAACGAAGTAGTTCCTCTTACAACAAGTTTTTCACAAGTCTCACTGGGAAAAAGCCCCTATTCTGTCTAATTCTCCCATAGTTATACTACAAGGAAAACTTTTGGTCTTCCACTCGGTGACCTTTGGGCTCCCCCAACTGTTTAATCTCACAATTTTGTCCTTTTGTGAGTGCTCATGATTTAGACAATACATTACAAAAAGTTAATAGCACTTTCATAATGAGAGATCGACTTGGTAACTGATGAACCTTTTCCAAGCCTGGGCCTCTGCTGCTATCTATTTTGCTCAATAATCCATTTATCTTTTTAGATCCTATTGATGCTTAAACCTTCACCACCTTCTTGTTGAGCAACATCTCTGCTTCTTACTTTTCCTTTAGCTACTTCTTCTTTGCAGTAGCAATCATCAAACTGGGTCTGTAGTCAAAATGAAAAAACTCACCATAAAGACGGACTGTATTCCAAATCATCTAACTTTCAATAAAATGTAAACCATACTGTCAAGAAAACTAATCACAAATTTGTGGCCCTGCAATGTGTTCTCAAGGCAAAAATTCTAACATGATAAAAGAATGAGAAACCTCCGCCACCCATAAAATAGGGTAAAAACACACACCAAATGACGGGAAAAGAACTAAGCATCTAACAAACAATACACTATGGAGCTGCAATGGCAGAAAACCATCAAGCTATGGTTTCCGAGATCAAAATAAATCATTGGCAATCGGAAGCTCAAGTGCTAAAAATCGGTGATCCAAAACTCCAAGGTACCGCCCTATTGGAAACACAAAGTATTAGCCCTCTGATTCAATCATCAAAACCATTCCAATAGCAAAACAAAATCAAAACATCATCGCAAGGCAAAAAGTTCGAACCAATTAATACCACAAAATCGGCGGAATTAAACTTATCCATTGGCCCAATCATTATTTACCATCAGAAATGGCGGAATCATACACAACTAAAGTTCTGATTCAAACTTCGATTTTCCTTCGATAGCGATAAAACCAAACATTGAAAATTCAAAGAAAAGTTAAGTGTTTAAAATACCCTCGGCCAGGAAGCGTTTAAAAAAATTTCGTTTAACGTTCAAAATAGCGGTGGCATAAAGGACTAGAGTTCCAACTCAAACCTCAACTGTTCTCCGATAGCAATAACAGAAAACAATCAGATCAAAAGGACAATATTTCTAAATCAAAACCTTCGACCCCACAGTAAAAAATATTGGTAGATGAAAAGAAATTTCCTGAAAGCATGAAAACAGTTGACCTCAATTCAATTTCAAGCAACCAAAAATTGTAGGAGAGGGACAAACAAAGTTCAGCAATCCAAGTGATCCCTAGCAAGATAACATTAAAGGAGGGTCCAATAATTTGTTTTGTTTTTTTTTAATTTGGGAAAATAGTTGCAACTATAACACCTTTGATAATACCCGATGATCCCAATGAATGACTGTACATTAGTCACATCCTTTGGGACCGTCCATTTGTTAATTGATTTTATCTTATCTAGGTCAACCTATATCCCATCTTTAGTTATTACATGACCCATGTATTGTATTTTATTTTCAAAGAAGTTGCATTTACTGAATTTGACATATAGTTGATTTTCCCTTAACACTTGTAAAATGATTTCTAAATGTTCCTTGTGCGCTTCTTTTAGAATTGATTGGAATATCATCAATAAAAAATACTACAAACTTATCTAGATATTTATGTAATATTTTTTTCATTAACCACATGAAGACTGTTGGGGCATTAGTTAGCCCAAATGGCATGACAACGAACTCTTAGTCACCATATCGGGTCCTAAAAACTGTCTTGAAAATATCCTCATCCTGAATCCGGACTTGACGATAACTAGATCTTAAGTCAATTTTTGAAAATACTGTTGCTCCACGTAACTAATTGAACATATAATCATCTATGTAGGGAAATGGGTATCTATTTTTTATTGTCATCTTATTAAGCTAACGGTAGTCAATGCATAAGCACAGAGTACCATCCTTCTTTTTAACGAAAATGATTGGTGCTCCCCAAGGGGACACACTTGGTCTTATATAATTTTTATCTATCAGTTATTTTAGTTGCTATTTTAGTTCATTAAGCTCCAGGATGTTCATCCAGTAAGGAGCTTTGGAGTTAGGTACCGCACCGGGTACCAGTTCAATAGTGAAATCCAACTCCCTTTTTGGAGGAAATCTCGGATTTTCGTCTGAAAATACATCTGAATAATTTCTTAGAAATGGTATATCTTCTAATTTTAGCTTGTCTTATTTATTAATATGCTCTTAATTAGCTATACTTACAGAAAAATCTTTACTTCCCTTTCGAACAACCCTTTTTAGTTGTAAGGTAGAAATTTGTCCGATTGCTATTTTCCTAGGAATTCCTTTTACTGTTATTGTTTCTCCTTCATTATTTAAATAGGTAAATTTTTTATCAAAACAACTTAACACTACTTGATGTTGTTCCAACCAATCCATTCTAATTAATACATCATAGGATCCTAATGGAAGTACATTCATCTTTACAGAAGTTTCAAACTAATTCACAAATAATGTATAATCTTTCACAAAATCAATTACATTCCTTTTTGCTCTTGTAGCTAATTGAACCAGCCATGATTTTGCAAATTTCTCTACTAGTAGTTTACTTTTCTCTACTAAACTAGGAGAGACATAACTTAGGATAGCCCCTGGGCCAATTAAAATATAAATATGGTTATGGTTCAGCATACCTTCTACTTCAACCACGAAAGTATGATATTCAATGTAATGTCCCCAAAAATTGAAAATATTTTTTGTTTATAAGCTAGTAAAAACTACCTAAACGGAACATTATTAAACTTGTGGAATATAACGTACACTAGTTGTACCATTGTTTGGTCGTAATCTGTTACTACATTCTATCATCGTTCGTTTAGTTATACTTATTGCTGTGTTTTAATTGAGATGTTGTAATGCTAATTACTACTTTGATTCTTATAGTTATACATTATCGTATATGCGTCCTTACTTGATTCTATGCTTTGTTCATTCTACATAGTCTTACTTGTTATTTATCTGGTTCTAACTTGACTCTGGTTGTGGAAACAAAGTGGGCGAAGTGGCGGGATTCATTTTCCCATGATGGTCTGAGATGTAAAGTGTTCACTTGACTAGCAGGCTTACTTAGTTCTTCGAACTAAGGCACCTCTTTTATTTCATATGTAGATCATACTTCGCGATGGAGACTTGCTTCTAAGGAGTGCTAAATGTGTTGATCATTAATGCACTTGATGTTCGTTACTATGCTTCATTACAGACTCAGATTGCTAGCAAGGTAATTACGACTTTCATTAATTATTGAACCTAGATGAATTATCTATGTGCTACTTATAATTCATTAGGTATTTAAGTTCCATGTTTTATATCTTAGTATATTTACATTCTATGTTTATTTCATTAAAAACATTAACATAACCTTAGTTGAGTTCTTGGCAGGTTATGAACTTGGGCTTAAAAACTAGACCTTGATTTTAAATATGATTATTATTTTACCATGACATATTTCATATGCCATGGTTCTTAAGCTTGAAGCTTAGAGGAAGGAAGAGCATAGCTTAAGGATTAAGCCCATGGTTATGCGATACCCATTATATAAAATACTTGGTATTTAAACTTTGGGTTTGCATGTATATTGTATTGACTATACATTACCCAAAACCTTGATATATATATATATATATATATATATATATATACTTTGTAATATGCTTCTGGGTGGCGCGTTAACATATGGTTGAACCATATAAGATTGGGGTTATAAGTCTTGCATGGGGATGGAGACATACATTAATCCATTGTTTGGAAACTATGGAGAAGAGGGTTTTATGTCGATGGTGGACACCATACTAGCGCAATTAATGCTCCTTGGGGATCGTGGTAGACCCAACATAGGGTTTGTCTTCCACGATGGCTTGTCATTTCATTTTTGTTGTTTGGGGTTTGGTCTTCGCTCTACGCATGGGAGAAATGGAGGCGACTCCTGGTTAATTGAAGGTAATATTTTTTGGTTTCATGATAGAATTTGAAGTTTATTTTGTTTCTAGTAAACAGTCCATACTTATCATCCTCATTTTTATTCAGTATTTGCAGGTGACAAGGTCGTCGAAGAACACCATGGCTCAAAACTCGACGACTTGTTCGTAGGTGATGCCAAGGTGTAAGGTAATCTTGTCAACAAGCCTATGCTTGTTATCTCTTGGAATGACTTAGTTTCATCCTCATCGTTTGGTATGGGGTTTCTCTGTGGGGTTTTGATGTGCCTTTGGTCCTATGTTAACAAACTTGGGTTTTTTTATTTATTAACGCTTTTAAGCCTTGGAGCGAATCTTAGTGCTTGCACAAGATATGTGTATATATTTATGTAATTCATAATTTCTAATTTGGATTTGGGGCTTTAATTCCTCGGTAGCACCATTACTTGCAATGGTGCCATAGCCCTTGGCACGATTGGGAAATACATGACTTGCGTTTTTTGGAAAATACTACGTTTATGAATTAGAAATGGTTATTACATTTACTATGTATGTGTTGAATTTATGCCATGCTATTTGCTTACTCTATGGGTTTAATGTGGCATTCTCCTTCGTTGATGGACTATGTATTAAGTGCTTGTATTTAGCTATAATAGTTGACAGCGTTTGGGTAGAGGCCATGCCGTGTATGGCATGAGCCTTCCCCAAGGTTTTTGCGATAGCTCCGGATGGTTGCCTTACTGTTATTATTTCATTGATTAGTATATAATGTGGATTGTGAAGAGCCATTGGTGAAATCCCATGATGGCCTTCGTCGCTGTAGATTGAATTTTAAGGGACTGTGTGTTTTAATTAAAAATTGGCCAAGGCCGTGATTACAGTGAAGGGGAAGAGCTTGAGTCTCATGACTTAGCTGTAGTGTAAATGTTTGTTATTAAAAGTATTGAGGTTAATAATAATGTAGCCAGCATACATTGTATGTATAGCATGGCCTTGTTAAACAAATGCCCACAGGGTTCAAATCCTATTCATGGTTGATGTAACGAGTTGTATTTTTTATAGGGATGCGAATTGGGGCTTGGATTCCCATAGGATTTGATTCCTGTCCACCATTGTAATTACTTTGGACTGTATACATATTTCGATAGGGTTTATAAAATGAAAACGATTCCTATGTATGAATTTATATTGGGGTTTTTAATATGATGGTTTCGTGGTTATGTAAATGATTAATGTGTAGCATTTTATGTGGTGGTTTTATTAAGCCTCTAACTTGTATTTTGTAACCCACAAGGGTCGATACTGCGACCTTTGGATAACTTAGGGTTTAGTTTAATGGTTGGAATGTTTAATTGGATAATCGTTATGTGATGGCCGTGAGTAGTACTAGGTAGTACTTGATGATTTATTCATGTGATTTATAATAATGTTTATTTAATATTTAGACTGTGTATTTTAATTACGAAAAGAGACTCTATCTTGAACCCAATGAATGGTATCGATACTTCTCTATTCATTTTCTTAAGATGATGTTATTTTAAATGGAATGATTTAGTAATTAGGTTGTATTTAATCTACAGACCTTGAAAGGTATTTCCTGGTTTATTTATTTTATCTTTAATGTAGAAAATTAATTTTGTACCTTATTTTATAACTACTGAATTTAGTAGATTAGATTCATAATTCTATTTAATATTTGATTTGGATATATATTTATATATATATATATGGTAGTTCAGTTTGCAGATAAGAACTTAGTTTATCTAGGTTGTAAGTTTATACATAAATGTATTTAAAACATACTTGTAAGATTCATTTATTTAAATCTAAAACACGCCTCTACTAACAAATGGAATATGTCTGTAGAGTATAAAGATCAAATGAACAAATAACAACAGATATGAAATAAACTTAGTTTGTAATTAACCCAGTTTCATCAATAAATCTAATACATGAATTAAAACTAGGGTGATGAACCCTTGATGAACATTTGTAAATAAATCAAACTTGCAGAAGTAAACTAATAAATAACCCTGGATAAACCTAGTATAGAAAATCACTTACAGCCTAGGGTTAATATTTTAAAATGCAAACCCTAGAAGATTTAAAGAGAGAAACATATAAATTGGGTTAGGAAAATGGAATGTAATCATTTACCTAACATAGCTAGCATTTATTCTAGGAAAGTAGAATAGATAGTCTAGGGATTCATACCTGTAACTTGAAGCTCTTTTAACGGATAAACCCGCACACTCAAATAACTAGCATTAACACTTCAAGGTAGATCTGACCTCTGTTTTTGATGACCAAAACACTTGGAAACTACCACATTCAACCCAACCATGACCTCGAACCATTCCTGGTTTCAATCTGGATCCCCTCGAGCTGGAATCCAACATGAAAGTAGCTTAGAGATACTAAGGTAGGGTTTCCTATCCGGTATTTCAGATCTAGATCAGTTCTCCTTCTTCCTTTCAGGAAAATGTTCTCCAAGAATTCTCTTGAGAGCAAAATATGAAGAAAATGACTCCTCCAAATGATAGATCAGGACCCCAATCATTTCCTTGGCTTGAGTCTTTATAGACAGACTTTTTAGTCAAAGGATAGTTAAATCAAGAAACCTTGGTTTCTTTTTTTAACCCTTTTCAATTACTTTGGGTAATTTTTAATATTTTAACTTAGGAACTTTCAACTAGTTCGTAATTAGACTTTTGTAGGTTTTGGACTATTTATTATCTTTACGTAATAAATGATAATGGATGGAGATTTTCTTTCTTTATTTCATCATTGATACTATTATATTATTTATTCTTTATACATCCCATGTATAACATACATAATAATATAATAGTTGTTAACATTTGTCTTTGGGAATCATATACCATGATCCTTATACTTAATGACACTTCTTCATTAAGGTCAAGATAGGTAGAAGGTTAGGTCTACTAGGCTAGGAAACTTTAAACATCCTTGCATGCTGGATTTCCCTAGTATAATGTGGTAACTCTTCAGTACTTGAGGAGAATACAAAAATTCAAAATCTCATTTAATCACTTATAAATAAGTATGATGAGATCAATATTTTTGTCGATTTGTTTTCACTCGGAAGTTTATTAAATTCTTTTTAGTAACCCCTAGCAGTTAAGAGAGCCCATACTCAACGCTTTAACATGGAGTTACAACTTAGTGCAATTCCAGAGCTCTTTGCTCAACACTGATGCTAGGATGTACTTGTATGATACACCTAGGGATACAATGGCCAACGATGCGATGCTCTAGAGCTTATGCTCAACACCAACATGGAAGGTTCCATGGCTTATTCCCAACACTTCCAATTATATTTTCATGTGTTCTAGAGCTTCGCGTTCAACACAAAGCTAAGTAATCATATAATCGATAGCTTCTCGCTCAAAACAAATCATCGATCACTCATGTGCTCCAAATTTCCTTTCCCAACACAAAGGTAAGTACTCATGTGCTCCAAAGCTTCTCGCTCAATAGAAATAATTGATCACTCATGTACTCAAGAGCTCCTTGCTCAAAACAAATCATCAGTCACTCATGTGCTCAAGATCTCATCGCTCAACACAAATCATCAATCACTCATGTGCTCTAGAGCTTCCTTCTCAACACAAAAAATCTCATCAATCATGTGCTTCAGGGTCCAATCCCAACACAAACAAGTATATATATATATATATATCAATAATTGGCTTATGCCCAATATATAAAACAAATCATTATGTTCATATGCAGTGGGGTCTTTGACCCAATATATATAAAAATAAAACATCAAGATAATCATCATAATCAATAGGAACATTTCTATAAGTTTTAGGTCCAAAATTCAGGACATTACATCCCTCCCCACTTAGAACAACATTGTCCCTGGTGTTCTAGGGACTCAGAATGACATCATGAAACAAGGCAGGGTAAGCCTTTATTATGGTGGATTCATTCTCTGAAGTAGCCTCATCAGCCTCAAAGTGATTCAATTGCACTTTCAACTGGACTACGGTGTGCTTCCAAAGCTACACCTCTCTCTTTTCTAGTATATGAATAGGCTGAGAGAAAAAATAACCTTCAGGTTCCACTTGTAATAGGGACCAATCAACAGCATGTTTAGTATCATAAACATATTTCTTTAACAAAGATGCATGGAAAACATTATGGACTCTTACATGCACAGGTAACGCTAGAACATATGCCACTGGTTGTTTCTTTGCCAGTATTTCAAAATGTCCAAAAAATATAGGTGCTAACTTACCATTCCTACCCAAGATCAATGAGCTTCATTTGTATTTTACTTTCAAGTAAAAATGATCACCTATTTGAAATTATTTATCTTTTCTTCTTTGATCTGCGTAACTTTTCTGGCGGTCTTGTGCTTCTTTAAGGTTCACCTGGACCTTGGTAACCAACTGTTCCAATTCCATCAACAAATGAGGCCCTAACATGAGCCGAATCAGCGGGCTATGCCAAGTAACCGGTGTTCTACACTTTTGTCCATAGAGTACCTCAAAGGGACTCATCTTGGAGAATGTCTGAAAACCATTGTTATACGCAAATTTTGTGAGATGCAAGTAATCCTCCCACTTCATGAGGTTGTTCATGACATACATCTTGAGCATGTCCTCCACAATCTAGTTTACTCTTTCTGTCTACCCGTCTGTCTGCAGGTGATATGTAGTGCTAAATTTCAACTATGTCTCCAATCCGGAGAATAAAGATCTCCAAAAGTTTCCTGTAAAATTAACACCTCGATCCGATATAATTGCCTTGGGTATCCCATGAAATATAAATATCTCCTTCAAGGAAATATCAACAGTGTTCACTACTTTGTAGGTCGACTTCATAGGAATGAAGTGTGATGCTTTTGATAACTTATCGATCACCAAAAAAATACAATCATTTTTCTTCTTACTTTTTGGTAAACTGGTGATGAAATCCATACTAATAACCTCTCACTTCCATTTGGAATGGGTAACGACTGTAGCAACCCCAAAGGATGCTGATGCTCAGCTTTGACTAGCTGACATTCCTAACATTTTGCAATAAACATTGCAATGTTGGCCTTTAACTTAGGCCAGAAAAAGCGTCTCTTGACGACAGATATCATATTTTGATATCCTTTTTCCCTGGAGTAGGGTTCTCGATGAAATTCCATGAGGATGCTGGATCGAAGGTCCCCTCCATTTGGAACATACAAACGATCCTTGGACTGTAGCAGTATGGATTCATCTACCTTGTACTCTTTTTGTTGTTGAAACAATGTGTCCTCTTGGAATTTCTTGAGGATTTCAACATAGAAGGGGTCAACTCTGTTGACCACTTTAATCCTCTCATGCAAATATGCATTGGTTTGACTCAAAGCCACCTCATATATCATATGATTTTGTCATCTCAAAGCATCAACAACCTTATTCTCTTTTCCCTTAACATGCTTTAGCGAAATTATAATCACTAAGGAAAGCCAATCACTTGGATTTCCTTGCATTAAGATCTAGTTGATCAAATAAATATTTCAGACTCATATTGTCTGTCTTCAGAAGGAACTTCCTTCCCATGAGGTAGCTCCTCCACATCCTCAAAGCGTGGATGGTGGTAGCTAACTCAATATCATGTGTATGGTAATTTTTCTCATGCTCTTTTAACTTCAATGATTCATAAAAGATCACATAATCATTCTGCAAGAGGACTCCTCCAAGTCCTTCCTTGATTGCATCCATGCAAACAACGAAATCCCTATCGGGATCTACAATTTGTAGTACCAGTGCGGTCATCAAAAGCTCCCGAAGATTTTGAAAACTTGATTCACACTTGTCAGTCCATAAGAACTTACTTGGTTTCTTATGCAAAGTGGTCATGGGGCAAGTGACCCTCATGAAGTTCTCAATGAACTTTCGATAATATCCAGATAATCCCAAAAAGGACCTAATGTTAGTGACACGAAGGGGTAGGTCAATCCTTTATGGATTTAATCTTTTCTGGGTCCACATCTATCCTTGTCTCAGAGATAATGTGACCTAAGTACTTTATGTATGGTTTGTAAAAATCATATTTACTAAACTTAGCATAAAGCTGGTGTTCTCTCAACACTTTTAGTACTATGCAAAGGTGTTCTTCCTGTTCTTATTTATTATTAGAATAAACCAGTATGTCCTTTAGAAATACCAAGACAAACTTGTCCAGATGCCTACTAAATATTCTGCTCATCATACACATAAAGTTTGTGGGCGCATTGGTCAACCCGAATGGCATCACTACAAACTCGTAGTGCCCATACCTTGTACGAAACGTGGCTATGTGAATATCCTCATCACGAATCTGTACATGATGGTACCCGGATCATGGTTCAATCTTTGAAAATATTCTAGATACTCCCACCTAATCGAAAAATTCATCAATCCTAGGGAGTGGATAACTGCTCTTGATAGTCATTTTGTTCAACAGATGGTAATCGATGCACATCTGCATCGTACCGTCCTTCTTCTTTATGAACAATATCAGTGCTCCCTAAGGAGACACACTGGGTCGGATATACATTTTCTTTATCAATTCCTACAGTTTCAGTTTGAGTTCCATCAACTCAGTTGCACTCTTGCGGTAAGGGGCCTTGGAAGCTAGAACTGATCCTGGGGTCAGTTTGATGGAAAAGTCTAGGTATCGTTTCGGAGGTAATCTTGGGATCTCCTCGGGAAACACATCCTTGAATTCTTCAAGAATGGGGGAAGTATTCTATGCATTGCTCTCTATCATACTCTATGTCTTGGATGTTCATTCCAAACAATTTGCAGCCTTTCCTAGCGCATTTCTTTTCTTGTAAGGTAGATATTTTCCTTACAGAAACATTCTTTGGAATGCCCTAAACCTTCACTTTGTTCCCTTGGATATCAGTACACAATATTGACTTCTATAATAAATCAAGCACTAAATAGTGTTGTTTCATCCAGTCCATGCTGATAAGTACATCATACGATCCTAAAGGTAGGATGTTCTGGTTTACTTTCATAGGAAAACCAGTCAGGGTTACCTCACATTTTTTAACAATTTCTGAAACTTTCCATTTCGTACCTATGTCTAAATGAACTAGCGAAGGTTTATCATGTTTTATCTTACCTAATTTGCATTCATCAACAATTTTAGGTGAAACATATCTCCGACAATCACCGGGATCAATAAGTATTGAAATACAAGTGATCAAGATCTTACCTTCTATCTCAACCATTGTATCTTGATGATCTTCATATCGACCATCCAATGCTGCATAAATCCGTGGTGTTCCAGCCGTGTCTTCAACATTTGGTTCTTCTTATAAGTTGTTCAAGATCCCACTGGTATTGTTATTACAATATCAAGCATAATGAGGTTCGTTGCATTTCCAGCACTTGATCTGTAGTGGGGTAGCATTGGCTCCACTTGCTACTAGCTTGTTAACATTAGAAGCTGGTACATAAGGCTTCCTACTAGATTTATTGAAGTTCTTGTTTGATTGAAAGATGTTATTCTGATTTCTATATGGTTGTGGGGTAGACCTAGATTTGGGGTTATTCGAAAATTTCTTAGACGTGTCTTTGTTTTGGTTGATATTATCCTGCCTTAGTTGTCCATGCTCATAACAGAGCCTAGATTTGTCCAGGGTGGCATCCAAGGTCTTAGGCATGTTGAATTCAATCATGTCCTAAAAACTAGGAGGAAGACATCCTAGTAATTGTTGGATCTTTACCTTTTCTTCTTTAATGTATGGAACATGATGCAACAGATCTAGAAATCTGTTAATAAACACGTCCATAGTCATGGATCCCATGCATAGTTTGTGAAACTCTTTCACTTTCTTGTCGAAGAGCCTTTCCCACATATATTTATCTTATATAAGTTTTCAGAAGGTATCCCAACATATTTCTCTTAGCTCATCTTTCTTGGTGTGTTTTAAATCCCTCCACCATCTTGCTGCCTTTCCATTCAAGTTATAGATGGCAAGATGAGCCTTCATCTCACTTGAGTTGTTATGAACCTAAAAATATTTTCTCATGCCCAGCAGCCACTCTTCATCCTTCTCCCTAGTGTTTACTTCACCTTCTTAGGTCAGGGCTCTTATTTTTCTAAACCCCCCCTAAAGACTGTAATTGCTTCTTTGTTTCTTTCTTTGGGGAGAAAGAGAGTCATCACTTGAAGGACTGTGACTATCGTCTTTTGGTGCTTTAGGGGTACATTCCTCTTTTCTTATTCTTTTGGGTTGTTGGTTGTTTATGGTAAGGTTTTGTTTTGGAGTTGTTTGTGGACTAAGTAGGATTACCTTGCGGGATTCCTCCCGTCATATTTCTCAATAATGCTTCATTTATAGCTTGTTGTTCTTTTTTTTGTTCATACTTTCTTCTCTACGACTTCACAATTTCGCTTGAAGACTGTGTATAGTATTCAGAATATCAGAATTCAGATCCACCATTATTTCTTCTTCTGGGGTGGGGGTGTTCATCCTTCCTTGTCAGCTATTATCTTCCTCAGTGCTCATAAACTGAACTGTTTAGTAAAAGTTTCTGAAATTTAAAAAAAAATTATTAATAGGAAAATTTTCTGTTAGTAACAAATTTAATATCATACTTTATTTTCCTTACAGTAAATGCTCGATGCACCCATATGTCTCTTAGTATTGAAACTGGGATCTTATATCACTTGTAATGTCCCCAAAAATTGAAAAAAAAATTATAGGCTAGTAAAAACTACCTAAACAGAACATTATTAAACTTGTGGAATATAACGTACACTAGTTGTACCACTGTTCGGTCGTAAGTTTTTCTTAGTTTCTATCATCATTCTTCCAGTTATACTTATTGTTGTGTTTAAATTGAGATTTCATAATTCTGATTACTACTTCGATTCTTAGAGTTATACATTGTTGTATATGTGTCGTTACTTGATTATATGCTTTGTTCATTCTGCATAGTCTTACTTGTTATTTATATGGTTCTAACTTAACTCTGGTTATGGAAAAAAAGTAGGGGGACTAGCGGGACTTGTTTTCCCATCATGGTCTGAGAGGTAAAGTGTTCACTTGACTAGCAGGCTTACATAGTTCTTCGAACTGAGGAACCTATTTTATTTCATATGTAGATCATACTTCACGATGAAGACTTGCTTCTAAGGAGTGTTGAATGTGTTGATCGTTAATGCACATGTTGTTCATTACTATGCTTCATTATAGACTCAGGTTGCTAGCAAGGTAATTATAACCTTCATTAATTATTTAACCTAGATGAATTATCTATGTGCTACTTATAATTCATTAGGTATTTAAGTTCCATCTGTTATATCTTTTGTATATTTACATCCTATGTTTATTTCATGAAAAACGTTAACATAACCTTAGTTGAGTTCTTGGCAGGTTATGAACTTGGGCTTAAAACCTAGACCTTGATTTTATATGTGATTATTATTTTACCATGGCATATTTCATATGCCATGGTTCTTAAGCTTGAGGCTTAGAGAAAGGAAGAGCATAGTTTAAGGCTTAATCCTATGGTTATGTGATACCCATTATATAAAATACTTGGTATTTAAACTTTGGGTTGGCGTGTATATTGTATTGACTATACATTACCCAAAACCTTGATATATATATATACATATACTTTGTAATATGCTTTGGGGTGGTGTGTTAGCATATGGTTGAACCATATAATATTTGGGTTTAAGTCTTGCATCCGGATGGAAACCAATGTTAATGAATTGTTTGCAGACTATGGAGAAGTGGGTTTTATGTCAATGGTGGACACTAGACTGGAACCATTAATTCTCCTTAGGGATCATGGCAGACCCAACATAGCGTTTGGATTCCACAATGGCTTATCATTACATTTCGGTTGTTTGGGGTTTGGGATTGGCTCTGCACAGGGAAAAAATGGAGGCGATTGCTGGTTAACTGAAGGGAAGATTTGTTGGTTGTGTCAAAACATTTGAAGTTTATCTCATTTCTTGTAAACACTCCATACTTCTAATCCTAGTTTTTCTTGGGTATTTGTAGGTGATAGGGTCATTGAAGAGCAGTGTGGCTCAAAACTTGGCGACTGGTTCGTAGGTGATGCCAAGGTGTAAGGTCAGCCTGTCAACAATCCTACATTTGTTATCTCTCGGCCTGACTGAGTTTCATCCTCATCGTTTGGTTTTTGGTTTCTCTGTGGGGTTTTTACGCGCCTTTGGGCCTGTGTTCACAGACTCGAGTTTTTAGATTTATTAAGGCTTTTAAGTCGTGGAGCAAATCTTAGTGCCCTTACAAGATTTGTGTATATATTTATCTAATTTGTAACTTGTAATTAGGATTTGGGGATTTTCTTCCTAGGAAACACCATTGCTTGCAATGGTTCCATATCCCTTAGCATGACTAGGAAATACATGACTTGAGTTTTTTGGAAAATAATGTACATAATTGTATATTGCATTTATGAATTGGCAATGGTTATTACATTTACTGTGTATGTGTTGAATTTATGCCACGCTATTTGTTTACTCTATGGGTTTAATGTGGCATTCGCCTTCGTTGATGGACTGTGTATTAAGTGATTGTATTTAGCTGTAATAGTTGTTAATGTTTGGGTAGAGGCCATGTCGTGTATGGCATGAGCCTTCCCCAAGGTTGCTGCAATAGCTCCAGATGGTTTCCTTACTGTTATTATTTTGTTGATTAGTACATAATGTGGATTGTGAAAGAGCCATGGGTGTAAGCCCACGATGGAATTCACCATTGTGGACTGACTTTTAAGGGACTGTGTGTTTTAATTAAAAATTGGCTGAGGCCATGATTATAGTGCAAAGGAAGAGCTTGAGTCTTACGACTTAGCTATAGTGTAAATGTTTGTTATTAAAAGTATTGAGGTTAATAATAATGTAGCCTGCATACGTTGTATGTATAGCATGGCCATGGTAAACAAATACTCACATGATTCAAATCCTATCTGTGGTTCATGTAACGAGTTGTATTTTTTATAGGGATGTGAGTTGGGGCATGGATGGCCACATGATTCAATTTCCTGTCCACCCTTGTAATTACTTTGGACTGTATAGAGATTTCGATGGGGTTTATAAAATGAAAACGATTCCCTTGTATGAATTTATATTGGAGTTTTTAATATGATGGTTTCGTGGTTATGTAAATTATTAATGTGTAGCATTTTATGTGGTTGTTTTATTAATCCAGGGACTTGTATTTTGTAACCCACGAGGGTCGATACTATGACCTCTCGATAACTTAGGGTTTAATTTAATGGTTCGAATGTTTAATTGGATAATATTTATGTGATGGTCATGGGTAGTATTAGGTAGGACTTGATGATTTATGCATGCTATTTATGATAATGTTTATTTAATTTTAGACTATGTATTTTAATTATGAAAAGTGACTCGATATTGGACCCAATGAATGGTCATGATACTTATCTATTAATTTTCTTAAGATGATGTTATTTTAAATGGAATGATTTAGTAATTAGCTTGTATTTAATCTACATACCTTTAAAGGTCTTTCCTCGTTTATTTATTTTAGATTTATTGTAGAACATTAATTTTGTACTTTAGTTTTTAATTACTGTATTTAGTAGATTAGAGGCATAATTATATTTAATCTCTAATATGCATATATATTTATATATACATATGGTAGTTCAGCTTGTAGATAAGAACTTAGTTTATCTAGGTTGTAAGTTTATACATAAATGTTTTTAAAAATTACTTCTAAGATTAATGTTATATTAAAATCTTGTCACCATCATGTGATAAGACATTTGACATACCTACTTGCCCTGAATCCCAGCTCTCGGAGTGGAAACCCATACTAAATGTCAATCTTTCATGAAAATTCCCAGCACCGCGCTTACCTTGTTAGCCAGAAGTGGTACCTTGTTCACACCGCCTATCCCTTGTTATCCACAAGTGGTGCCACTGCTTATGGCCCTTAGTCCATAAGTGTTTCTTACCAAAACCGCTCTATCATTCAAGGAGAAATGTGGTACCCTGGGTAAAAAGGGAAAAAGATAAGTTTATCGAGGCTTCTAGATGATAAGCCTCGTGTCCTCCCTTATCCCTACTATTGTGGGTTAGTTGAGCTCAAGATCCCTCATCCTAGGATCTTAGAGGCCACCTCACCCACTTATCTCTCAACCATCCCTATCCATTTAGCCTTATAAATACAAGCTTATGTCCATGGTTGAGGGGGAGAACTCTTAAGGTATTGTTATGCTATTGGATTGATCACTTGGTCCATACTGTTGGAGAGAATAGAGAGAGCTAGAGTCAGAGTTTATGGGGATGAGAATGCTTGGTGTCATGGAGATGTATGTCAACACTAAGGTTTGGTTGTAAACTTATTCATATTTCTATATTAATGCAAGTTTAACTCTCTCCCACATATATTGTTGTTGTCCGATTTCACATGTATGTTGTTAGATTCCTTAGTCACTAACATAGATCAGTAGATTATATTCTAGCTTCCTTGATCTGTTTGCATGTTGAAGATTTTTGCAGGTACATAGGGTAGTGATCGAACCATTGCATTCCAGGTATCTACAGCATCTAGGGAGAGTCTTCAACCTCTGTCCTCTATTTGTTCTAGATATGAACCATTCAAAACCAGTGGAACACCTTATTGTCTGCAGGAGGTAAAATAGTCCAGCTAACAAGTCTGGTGACTCTCCTAGGGAATAGAATTGTGTATCAGTTGTTCTAATCTTCCTCAGTCTACAACTCTTGTCCGAATCCAGGCTCCTTCTTCAACTCTCTTCGGTTAGATCTACTTTCTGACTTAGTCCATTTGGGTTTGAAAGCTCCAGATCTTTTCATATTTGAGTCCTTTCGATATTTTATGCTCTGTTTCCATACTCAATTCAGTAGTGTTTACCTTGATCTAGCCTTTTTCTGACTGAATCCTTCGTTCTCTTTGTGTTTTGGTCATCTACAGGGACCGCGCCTATGTTGTGTACGAGGAGCGGTGCCACCACCTAAACAGAGTGAGTAGTATGCGATGCCACTGCCTATATCCTGTTGGCGAGAAGCAGTGCTGGGATAGAACCGCCCTGTCAACTCCAGAGAAGCACGGTTCCAGGTAGGCATCATTCCAAGACCCTTTTTCCTCTTTTTTTTTGTAAAAATTTGAGTTATGTTGCTTTCAGTTCTGCTTATCACACTTGTGTTATAGAATATGATGCTTGTGGTTTGAGATTTTATCATTTAAGACTGAATTGAGTGGAAATTCAAAAGTTTGATTAGGTCTTTTGATTGTTCATCTGCTTCTATGCTTGTTGGTTGTGTTTACGAAGAGATTTCTTGTTTTCTGAAAATCTTAGGGTGTTATTAAAATCTTTTTTTTTTTCTACCACATAGACTAAAAGAAGAACACTAGATTAGCTTATAGGTTTCATTTCTTATTTGCATAGTAAACTTCTTTTTTCTTCCTTTAAAAAAGAACATTTTTGACTCAGACTAGGATATCATTATTGAGCGTTGGACATTGGTTTTCTGATTGGATTTACAAGCTTTCAGGATCTTCATGTTCTTTCATCTCTTATGCATTTAGAACTATCTCAATCAAAATAAAAAAAAATATGGTAGTTTTAAGTTAGATTTGCATATGTTTTGAGAAAATTGAAAAAATAGAGTGCATTTGCATATAGGTGTGCTTCTTGTTTTTCTTTTAGGAAAAGAGATTCTTCCCCTTCTCATTTGCTTTCAGGAAGAAGAAATCAATTTGGAAAAATATTGCTTGTCTTTGATTTGATGTTCATGACTATTGTTTGGAAGTATTTTTGGTTTTGAAACAAAGGGAAAATACTCTCTTTCCCTCCCATAAGTAGGCATACTGAATGGTAAAGTGAAAATATTTTGTACTAGCATACTGCATGGTTTTACTTTTCTGTCAAAACATCATGCATTCATCTAGCCATACAAGTTAAAATTAACGGTAGTTATAGGCTAAAATTTACATAGAAACTTGAGTGATAGGTTAGAGACGTGTTCAGGTGTCGTTAACTGTAGGAGCTATCGTTATTTGTCAGCATTACATCTCAGGATTCACACGGTTCTTCCACACACCATCGGTATATCGAACGACCTTTCACATACCCTTGAGGTATATAGAAAGGTAGTTCACGTACTCGATTGTATATCGGAAGGCCCCTTGTGTAAGGTTATGCATTAGACAACACTACTACCGATTCGAGCTCCTACATACCTTGAGTATATTGGAAGACCCCACTAGGGTGCCTTATCCATCTATAAAAATCCCTTTGGCTAGCTTGTTTGGAGCCATACACAAAAAACAACATTCAAGGAGATTATCACACATGTAACCTTGAGGTATATCACAAGTGGCACCTTCTTGACAATCCTAGTGAGAGACCTGACTTTTTGAACTCCTCCTATCATGTTAAGTCTACTTTTTTTAAACTATAGCTTGTGTAGGGAAATTTTTTTTGTGTGTTTTCTAGATTTTCAGACCCTAGCTTAGTTAAGAACTGTAAAAAATAGCTGAGTTAAGACAATCCAGAAGAGTACGGGGATTTCCACCTGATTTTATTCCTGGTTCAAGAGAAAAGCTATCGACCAAGGAGCTTCTACCACCTCCCAAGTGGGAGATAATGTGGTTGCAGAAAGTGGAGTATCATATTATTCACACTCGCCTCCCTTGGTCCAACAGCCTTCTTGGGGAGATTCCTCGTTCCATTCTCCCATGGAAAGACGTGTTGACGAGACTTCTCATCCGGATTTTGGTCCCAATGCTCCATTTTGGGACACCCCTGTAGGTCAGGCCATTTCCTCATTTGGCAGCCATGTAAACTCTCCTGAAGACAAATAAGAATGTAGACAATACCATGCTACCATTCTCCATGCAAAGGAGATTGATAGGAAGATAGATAACCTTTTAGGCCCAACAATATTATGATTTACATCTGTTCCTAGGGGATATCGTTCACTTGCCGATTCTACGAGACCCATTGAACTGATTATAGATCTTCCATTGAAACCCCACAACCCAGGTCAAGATACCACCCCTACCACCTCTCAGGTTATGTCTGTGCCTAACCTTCCCAGGTCTTCTGCACCTGAGATTCAATCTTCAATTCCTTTTTTGTCTATACCTTCTAGTGTCAGGGGGAAACCCTTGGCACGACCTACATTATCTTACACCAAAATTGTCCCTAGTCAAGGAAAGACCTCTAACATAGAACCATCTATAGTTTATGTCCCTCCCACCCATATTATTATGGTCAATCCCCCATCCAGTTCAGGTCAACCCTTCGGGGCTCAACTTGTAACCATTCAGTCTTTTGGAGGTTATGGTAATCAAATACCTGTAGGTAATATTAATCATCCACCCCATCCTACAATAATTCCATACCCTAGTAATGATTTTACACCATGGAGGAAGCCCAACTGGTATTACATGCCAGCTATGGGGGAGATACCTATACATACTGCAGGAGGTGGTGGAGGACCACCTTATGGAGGTCCTCCCCTTCGGGGGCCTAATGGTCTCAAAGGATATGCAACTTTCCTCCTTATGGTACTGCTAGCCCTAGTGGTCCTAGGGGACCCGATGGCTTTCCTCCTTCTGGTCCTCCTCCTAGTGGTTCTAGTGGCTCTGCAGGTTTACCTCCCCCTGGTGGCCCTGGAAGCCTTGGTGGTCCGCCTCTTGGTGGTCCTAGTGGTCTTAGTGGTCTCATTGGTCATGGTGGTCCCGGTGGCCCTGGCGGTCCTAGCGGTCTCGATCCCAAAAATCAACCCCCTGCGGGTGGATCTTCCGGTTGTTCTTCATCACAGCAACCTGTTTATCAGTCCACTTAGGGTTCTACTGGTAATTATATGCCATATCAATATTACCAGTATGTGTAGCCCTATCGACAATTACCTTTCTTAGCAACTTTGGACTTACCTAATTTGTCCAAATTGATTAATGACCCCATTAAGCACAATCCCTCGTGGCCACCCATTCCGGTAAAGTAACCATTAGATATCCCAAAATTCGATGGGAAGCAAGGAGATGATCTGAAGAACCATGTGATGACATTCCATTTGTGGTTCTCTTCAAACTCCCTCGTGGATACCAGATGAAGGAGCTTCGACCTCTGTTTTGTCTCTGTCTTGTTGGAAAGCCCTCAAGTCTTTCGAGTTTGTCACATCACCTATGACCCTCAAGGCCTTTGACGGACAGGGTTTCCAACCCCATGGTATCATATCAGCCCTAGCATTCAAGCTGGGGAGAAAAACCGTTTCCATTCAAGTAGAAGTGGTAGATGACCCTTTAGATTAAAATCTCTTTCTAGGATGAAATTGGTTCTATGCTATGACTGCTATTGCTTCAACAATATTCTAAATGGTCCAATTTCCACATCTGGGGAGAATCATTACTATTGACCAGCTTGATTTCTCTATGCCAGATGTTACTACCTCTATGGCTAATAACATCCCCATGTTAGGCTAGTCTCCTCCTCCTTACTAGTCGATTGGGGTCGGCGTGTTGAAGGATTCATCCCTCATGGGATTTTTTCCATCCACTCCTCCTAGCACGGATTCTGCATCAGTCCATATGATCACCTCATTTGATTGTGAGTCTAAGGGTAAACATGTTGTTGAGTCCACATGAAGCTATGTATGACACCATGTAAACCTTTTCCGATGATCACATTGATGACCTTCATCTGGTGGCTTTGGATCCTTACCATTTACCATACTGGTTAGAACCTTCTCTCCCTACTCTATATTATCTCTCTGAGACTTTTCCTTTCAACGATTCCATCATAGAGATCATGAATATGGATGAGTCCATTTGGGAGGATCATCATCATAGATCTATGTTCCTCCCCAATACCAGTTCA
Source organism: Pseudotsuga menziesii (assembly GCA_001517045.1). Classification (NCBI taxonomy): domain Eukaryota; kingdom Viridiplantae; phylum Streptophyta; class Pinopsida; order Pinales; family Pinaceae; genus Pseudotsuga; species Pseudotsuga menziesii. Next base: position 658,800 of record LPNX010879069.1, on the reverse strand, counting down.
GTTAGCCATGATTTTGCATCCTTGTTTCCTACTGATATTGTCAACGTACCCCAAAGTCCTATATTGTTGCAAGATACAGATTCTGAAGGAAACCTTTACAACATTACACATACGAACCCGATTGACATATCATCCAAGCCTGATACTATCGAGCACATTCATGTTGGGCAGAACTACTCCGTAGATGAATCTGAAGCCTATAAGGAAATTTTTAAAGAGTTCCATGGTATTTTTCCCTGGTCCTATGAAGAGATGCTGGGGATTGACCCACACATTGTGGTCCATGAGACTAAATCCTATCCCTCAGCCAAACCTGTCAGGCAAAAACTAAGGAAAGTCCATCCTCGGAAGGCCGCAGCTGTAAAAGATGAAATTGAGAAACTTCTGAAAGCTTGGTTTATTTATCCTATACCCCTGACAAAATGGGTATCGAACGTTGTCCCTATCAACAAAAAGAAGGGAACCATTAGATTTTGTATCAACTTTAGGGATCTCAATAAATATTGTCCCAAGGACAACTTTCCTACCCTGCACATCGATCAGATTATCGACATTTGTGCTGGAAGTGTCATATTTTCATTCATGGATGGCTTCTCTGGCTATAATTAGATTGAGATATTAACCTTTGATCAGCATAAGATGACATTCATTTTCCCATGGGGAACCTTTGCATATAAGAAGTTACCATTTGGCTTGAAAAATTATGGAGCCACGTTCCAGTGTGCGATTTCCTATGCGTTCCACGATATTAGACATATTGTTGAACCATACCTTGATGACCTCCCTGCTCATTCACAGCGACGGGAGGACCACCTTGGTCATCTTAGAGAGATATTCCTGATATGCCACCATTATAATATATAGCTCAATCCGCATAAATGTGTTTTTTGCGTTAAGATGGGATGTCTGCTAGGCTTTGTGGTATCCAAAGATGGCATCCGGATCGATCCTTTGAAAATTGCTACCATTATCGATCTACCAGCCCCAACTAATCTCCTTGAACTCTAAATTTTGTAGGGGAAGGAAAAATTTCTTCGCCATTTCGTGTGCAATTTCACAGAGAAAACGCATGGTTATATGCTTCTCCTTAAGAAGAACATGACATTATTCTAGGATGACCAGGACCAACACACCTTTGGTAATCTTAAGCACGCTCTAACTCATTCACCTATGATACACCCCCCTCATTATTCAAAGGAATTTCTCTTGTATATTGATGCCTCCACTACTACCATCGCTATGGTTTTAGTGAAAGAAATCTCCACGGTCAGGAGCACATGATTTATTACACTAGTAAAAATATCCTATATTCTGAAACTTGTTATTCACGTGTGGAAAAGTTATCATTGGCCATGGTAATTGCTGTACAAAAGTTTTGTCATCAGATTCTGCTCCACACTACCACTGTATTGGTAGACTAGAACCCGATGTACTACATCTTGACTCATCAAGTGCTTGGGGGCAAGTACTCCCATTGGATTTTCATAATTCAGGAGTTCGATTTGGAATTTGCCAAGTCTACATCAAAGAAATCCTTGGTCTTTCTAGAGCTTATGTGTGATCTTTCCTGTGATTTGATGGAATCTAAGCCCAACGATTCATTTCTGGATGAATTCCTATTTCTGATAAGCACTACTAATTCTTGGTATGAAGATTTTCTTATATCTCTCCAAACACAACATTTTCAGCCACATTTATCTCACGATGATCGCCCCCGTATCCATCACCACGCGAAATACTATCTCATCCTGAATGATACATTGTATAGACATGGGATTGACTCTATTCTCCTGCGATGCCTCACTCATGAGGAGGCTGAATAGGTGTTGAACGTTTTCCACTTTGGAGCATGTAGCAGTCATTTATCTGAAATGGTTACAACCTAGAAAATCCTTCGCGCTGGCTATTTTTGGCATTTTATCTTCAAAGATTGTCATGAGTCTATTAAGAAATGCCCACCTTGTCAACACTTTTATCCAAAAAAGGACACCCATCCTGCTCCACTACACCCCATCATTGCCATTGGACCATTTTCCAAATGGGGGATTGAATTCATGCATTGTAAGCCTACCTTAGTTGGGGGGCATGGTTAGATCATCGTAGCCATTGATTATTTCACAAAATGGGTTGAGTCCATGCCTATATATGTAGAATATGGTGAGATTGCCGCTCTCTTCTTGTTCAATCATATTATAGCTAGATTTGGAGTTCCGCAGTCCATCATTACTTATCACGGATCCCATTTCCGTAATCAGATGATGGAGGAAATGAGTGCCAAGCTAGGTTTTCGCCATGAAAAATCTACACCATATTATCCACAAGCTAATGGTTAGGTAGAGGCCATTAACAAAGTTTTGAAAACTATGCTTCATTGGATGGTTGGAGATCATAAATCCAACTGGCACCATGTTCTTTTCTTCGCTCTTTGGGATTATCGTACTTTGGTGAAAACAACCACTAGTTCCACACCATTTCAGCTTGTTTATGGACTTGAATCTATCTTACTGATCCAATGTTAGATTCCATCTTTACAACTTGCCGTCGAACTTCTCCCAGACACTTTTGTAGAGGAAGAAATATTTTTGTACTTGAGTAACCTTAACGAGACTCATAGAGATGCTCCCTTGGCTAATGAGGCACATAAGAAACGCGTCAAGGCACAGTAGTATAAGTCCTTCAAACCTCCTATCTTTAACGAGGGTGACCTAGTCTTGACTTATGATCAGAGATATGACAAACTAGGGAAGGGTAAGTTTGAGTCCATGTGGTATGGACCTTTTGTTATTTCTAAGGTGTTAGAGAAAGGAGCTTACGAGCTCGTTGATTATGATGGAATCTCTTTAGGGCAACCTCGCAATGGGTTGTACCTGAAAAGGTACTATGCCTAGGTCTTTCTTGGATAGTATTTTGTATATATGTATATTGATTGGATTTCAGTGTGCTTCTAAGTATTGTCAAGATGGTTTTGAGTTTAGTGTCCACATCTATTTATACCATGTTTTGGTCATGTAGATAGATTTCTATGGATTTGCTGATAATTGTTGCTGCCACACCTTGAATCTCACCTTGACTGCTTGGTTTCTCTATTCCCTAGCTGAAGATTTGGTCAGTTCAGGAGCGGTTTGTATAGGTCTCGCTACTAATAACATCGCCAAGTATGAAGCAGTCATCGGTCTTTTGATTGAAGCTGCCTCCCAGGGTGTTCGTGATCTAGTAGTCTTGATGGACTCACAGATTGTGGTTCGCCATTTGAATCATGTCTACACCATTAGGAACCCATTACTCCTCTGCCTCTTCCGTGGAGTGCATTTACTGGAAAGGTCATTTGAAACTATTACTTATAGGCATATCCCTAGGGAACATAATATAGTTGCTGACTCATTGGCTAACTACATCCTAGATTGGCATATTACTCATTCATGATGTTAAAATCAAACATGGTACATTGTAAATAAACATTTAGAAACACATAAAACTCATAGAAAACACATTTGCCATTTAAAACATATAGACACCGTGTAAAAGTCTGTATATACACATACAAAGAATTTTACAAAAAATAGGTCCTGAGACCTCCTCTGAAGCACATACGATTTCAGGCAAAATCATCATACAAAATCCTGAAGCTACCAGCTTTCAATACATGTCTCATACACTAGTGGTGCTCATGATAGTACATCATTGCTCAAGCTACCCTACATAACAGCCAATTGAATTGGCCTGGTACTCCCACTATATATCTCTAATACCTCATCGGGAGGTCATCTATGTCAGCATCTGGGATGTCCAAGGTCAACCTCTCCAGGTTCTCCTCCAGCTCCCCGATGATATCATCACCCTGTGGTACAAAGAGAGCTCCAGATCTCCTATCCAATGGAGATGCTCCTCCAGGTCATGCTACTCCAACATTTGCATGATAATTTATATGTCTCATCACTTAACATAAAAAACATAAAACTTTAAAAAACATAAAAACATTTCATCCATTTTAGGGTTTCTTGCTTCTTACCGATATCACCCCACTGGCCACCAGGTGGGAGTTGTAGGTCAGGATCTACAGTGAAGTCCATGCCTACGTAAGCATAATCCTCAACCATGAGGATCTACTCTCAGAGCCATCTGAAGAATGAATTTCCAAACTTCACTCTTCCCCTACCTGCTCATGTCTGAGCCATGAACTGGACCCACCTCAGCGTATGGGGGTCCCATGCTCTCAAAATCCAGAAGACCACCTGAGGTCTCATCTATGGAACCCGCTCAAAGAAGAAGCAAGATAAAATGGAACCAAATCCGAACTGCTTCAGCTCTCCCTACCGACACTTAGTCAACTGATTCTTGAATATTGGAAGCATTGCTTCTGCTCAGTTGAACACAGTTGGTGCCATGGCCCTTATGGAATACATCATGTGTGCCCTAGAATCCTGGTGCACACCTTGAATTTCGGCCACCCTATGCATGGTAAACAAAATAGTCTGTAGGGCCCTATCCATCACTGCTTTGATGAGGATCTTCTTCCCCAATGTACCTGTCCCTAGTGCAAAATGACGATCTATAAGCTCTCTGGTAGTAATGTCCCCACCATGGGAACCTGTCAGTGAGATGGGAGAACCCTGTCTCGAGAGACCTGTCAAGAAGTAGATATCCTCTACTTCCACTATAAGGACATGGGCCCTCACCTCGAAATACTGCCGCTCTGGATTCCACATCCATAGTATATGTTCCAGCAACCACTCATGTGACACCATGCTTGGGGTCCAGAATAACTTCAGCATCCCATAGTCCCATAATGTGGAAATACAACCTGAATTTCTCTCAGCAANTATCACCATGTTTTGAGCAACCTAGACCTGCCAAAAACAATAATGGCATGCATTAGAGTCTTCCCCAATCATTAAAAATCAAAGGAATGAATTTATATTGCCCATGCTATTAGTTTAACTTATCCACGGTCGACACCGCCTATGCACCGTTGGAGATAGGTGGTGGCACCACCTGTCCACTTTGTTATTGGCATGGCTCTTGGGTGGTACTGCGTAACCTGTAAGGGGTAGCCGCGGTGCCCAAATTTTGGGTTTTAGGGCTTTCCATATGAGCCCAAAGCCCCACCAAATATCAAAATAAATACTATGAAATGAAATATAAAGGTACCAGCTATTACCTGCAACTGACGATGCTGAAAACAGATGGTGGAAACTCCTGGTATCAGCCGCAGAAGATATAGCTAAGAAAATGCTCCAAGTGCTCTCTGCTAGAGGTAAATAGTGAAATGATTTGGTTTTTTACTATTTGCTTAACTTATACAGGAATTTTTGGGTCCGAATTACTATAGTTTTGATATAAAATCATGTTCTAGGCAAAACTTATCTATTGTAATCCCTTAATGCTAGTTTTAAATGCATTTAACACTTGTTTCTGAGGCTATTGTAGGATAGGGAACTCTAGCAAAAAAGCTTTGAAAGTTTGTTTATGGCTTTTTGGTACTTTCATAAAATGGAAAAGGTCACTGAGCATTTATTTACAAAAATTTGTCATGCTCGTTAAAATCTAGTAGCAAAGGTCTGAGTCCATTTCAAGTTTCTTTCCAGGCTCGTAAAAATCAACATTGTGTAAAGATGCGTCATGGAGTCTTCTTTTCACATTGTTTTTCAGACTCCTTAAACATGAAAATATTGTCGAGTCTGTTTTGAAATCTTTCCAAGCTTGTAAAATGTTACATTGTGTAAAGAAACCTCATGGAGTTCTCTTTAAACTCTTTTTAGGCTTCCTAAATACAAAAATATTGTCGAGTGATCTTGTCTTCTTCACACTTGTTAAAGTCTTTGAAGAGTCATCCATTCGATGGTAGGTTATCTCTTTTTCGATTCAAATAGGAATATTTACAAAAAAGCAACACTCCAGCCAATCATGACTAGAAGATTTCTCTAAGATATGATTTTATACTTTTTCAGGCCTCAGAGACTAAATCATATGAAAAAGGACCCCTTTCGAGTCTTCTTCTGTATTCGTTCAGAATCTCTAAGCATGAACGATGACGATTTTTCTTTCAGTGGACTCATTAAATTAAACATTGAGAGACTCGTTTTGGGAACAAACCCCTCCTCTCTCAGGTTCATAAAACATATGAGTCTAGACTTGTCTTCCGATAAGCTATATCGAGTGTTTTTTACCCTATTTGAACTCGTAAAACTGAAAAGAGGCACTCATTGATCATGATGGGGGAAATGGGAAGGGAATCATTTTGCAAATAATAACAGTTGTTTGTCGTTATGTTTGAACATGGAACTTTTCTGCACAATCATGTCAATCAATTGGGTATTCAACTGATCTCTATGACGATCCACTTGCATGAGTCATGTAACTCCTTTGAGTCTTTCAAAAGAATGCATTTTCCATTGTCGCATTGTGTGTTTGTCCCATCTAGTCATGTTTCCAAGTCTTTTTGTCATGCCGCTCGATGTTCAAAGGGGATTTGAAGGGGTTTTACCTCTGCAGTCTACATAATATTTGTGTCAGTATATTTGAGTCAGTCATATGGTTACTACATGCACATGATTCTAGAACTATGTTTTTAGTTTCGTGTCATCGATGTGGGACTCATCATGGCCCTCCTTCGACAATACTATTCCCGTCGACATCATATCATCATCCAAGAAATAGTCTTAGAAACAATATTTAGTACCTTCAGATCTGTATGCCTCAATGACAGATTCTCTCGCTGTCGACATAGGTTCACATCATTGACCTTTGATAGAGAGAATCGACTGGGTGTTCGACATCAGGACACCTATTTACACTCAGTATATTGTACTAGAGTACCTTGGGAATCATTGACATTAATGGTGATCTCCCTCCCACTTGTTAACGGTTCACATCATCGACTGGTAATCGAGTGGTTTCTACCATGTTCGACTTCAGATCATTGTAATCACATGGATAGAATCGTACTTTGTGGAAGTCAAGACGAAGACCCTGGGTAGTTGTTTAAAAGTGCTCATCACTTTTCCCCAGGTTGCAATGGAGTTTTGTATGTCTAGCATGGATCCACATTTGTATGGTCGTGGCTATGCTCAAATTTGTGTCTGTATGACATAGATCTACATTATATGTCTAGTAGCTATGTCCAAGTTTGAGTCCTCTATCACATGGATCTACATTGTATTCTAGTAGCCATGCTTGTTTATTCCTCTCATGGATCAGCCTTGTATTGGTCTACAGCCATGAGTTTGGTTACTTTTGTCTATGAGCCAACATACTAATGTACTATAGTTGCCTACTTGACAACATGCTCTGGTCGAGCCGACATTTTCATCTCATGGCGACGACTTTTACTCTCAAAGCTCTTGTTTATTGTATCCCTCTAAGACTCATGCTTTGGGGGGCATCTTGTTATACCAAAATCCTATCACCATCATGTGATAAGACATTTGACATAGCTACTTGCCCTGAATCCCAGCTCTTGGAGTGGAAACCCATACTAAATGTCAATCTTTCATGAAAATTCCCAGCACCGCACTTACCTTGTTATCCAGAAGTGGTACCTTGTTCGCACCGCCTATCCCTTGTTATCCACAATCAATGCCACTGCTTATGGCCCTTAGTCCATAAGTGTTTCTTACCAGAACTGGTCTCTCATTGAAGGAGAAACGTGGTACCCTGGGTAAAAAGGGAAAAATAGAAGTTTTTTGAGGATTTTAGATGATAAGCCTCGTGTCCTCCCTTATCCCTACTGTTTTGGGTTCGTTGAGCTCAAGATCCCTCATCCTAGGATCTTAGAGGCCACCTCACCCACTTATTTCTCAACCATCCCTATCCATTTAGCCTTATAAATACAAGCTTATGGCCATGGTTGAGGGGGATAACTCTTAAGGGATTGTTATGTTGTTGGATTGATCACTTGGTCCATACCGTTGGAGAGCATAGAGAGAGCTAGAGTCAGATTATACGGGGATGAAAATGCTTGGTTTCATGGAGATGTATGTCAACACTAAGGCTTGGTTGTAAACTTCTTCATATTTCTATATTAATTCAAGTTGACTTCTGTCCCACATATATTGTTGTTGTTCGGTTTCACATGTATGTTGTTAGATTCCTTAGTCACTAACATAGATCAGTAGATTGTATTCTGCCTGCCTTGATCTGTTTGCATCTTGAAGCTTATTGTAGGTACACAGGGTAACGATCGCAGTATTGCATTCTAGGTATCTACGATGTCTAGGGAGAGTCTTCAAACTCTGTCCTCTATTTGTTCTAGATATGAACCATTTAGACCAGTGGAACACCTTACTGTCCGCAGGAGGTGAAATATTCCAGCTAACAATTAATCTATTTAAATCTAAAACATACCTCTACTGACAAATGGAATATGTCAGTAGAGTATAAAGATCAAATGAACAAATAACAATAGACCTGAAATAAACCTAGTTTGTACTTAACCTAGTTTCATCAGTAAAACCAATACAGGAATTAAAACTACGGTGCAAAACCCTTGATGAACATTTGTAAATAAATTAAACGTGCAAAAGTAAACTAATAAATAAACCCTGGATAAACCTAGTATAGAAAATCACTTACAGCCTAGGGTTAATATTTTAAAATGCAAACCCTAGAAGATTTAAAGAGAGAAACATATACATTGGGTTAGGAAAATGGAATGTAATCATTTACCTAACATAGCTAGCATTTATTCTAGGAAAGTAGAGTAGATAGTCTAGGGATTCATACCTGTAACTTGAAGTTTTGTCAATGGCTGAACCTGCACACTCAAATAACTAGCATTAACACTACAAGGAAGATCTGAACCTTTGTTTTTTATGACCAAAACACTTCGGAACTACCACGTTCCACCCAACCATGACCCGAAACCGTTCCTCGTTTCAGTGTAGATCCCCCTGAGCTAGACTCCAACATGCAAGTAGCTTATAGCTCCTAAGGTAGGGTTTCCTATCTGGTTTATCCGGTCTGGATCAGTTCTCCTTTTCCATTTCAAGAAAATGTTCTTCAATAATTCTCTTGAGAAAAAAATAGGCAGAAAATGACGCCTCCAAATTATAGATTAGGACCCTAAGCCTTTCCTTTTCTTGAGTCTTTATAGACAGAATTTTCAGTCAAAGGGATAATTAAATCAAGAAACCTTGGTTTCTTGTTTCAACCCGTTTAAATTACTTTGGGTAATTTTTAAAATTTTAACTTAGGAACTTTCAACGAGTTCCTAATTAGAATTTTCTAGGTTTTCATGTTTTCCAGAGCTTCTTGCTCAACACAAAGGTAAGTACTCATGTGCTCCAGAGCTTCTCGCTCAACAAAAATCATCGATCACTCATGTGGTCCAGAGTTCCTAACTCAACACAAAGGTAAGTACTCATGTGCTCAAGAGCTTCTTGCTCAACACAAATCATTGATCACTCATGTGATCCAGAGTTCCTTGCTCAACACAAATCATCCATCACTCATGTGCTCCAGAGCTCCTCGTTCAACACAAATAATCAATGACTCATGTGTTCTAAAGCTCCTCTCTCAACACAAATCATAAATCACTCATGTGCTCCATAGATTCCTGCTCAACACAAAACATCTCATCAATCATGTGCTTCAAG
>LPNX010879069.1:624297-649199 GCA_001517045.1 Pseudotsuga menziesii | reverse complement strand
AGATAGATAGATAGATATATAGATAGATAAAACATCATGATAATCATCATAATAAATAGGCACATGCCTACAAGTGTTAGGTCCGAAATTCGGGATATTACATTCAACCTGTTTGTTTTCCAGTGCTTATTGATTCTGAGCATCCCTCTCACTAAATCATCCAACTATTGTTTCTTCCTGTGCAACATGAATGTTGTTGATGGTATTATTCCTGTTAGGAGATACTGATGCATAGTGAGGTCCCTACGATTCCTAACATTTTATCGGTTCCTTACGTTCGTTATTTTTAACATAGTTATTGTGATTATTTATAAATTATTTATTTCTTGTGACAATAGGGTTTTGTTGTAAGTTAATTTTGAAATTATTTCCTTGAAAATTTTTGTTAGGAATATTGTGTGAGTTATTATGCCCAAAACTACGATTAGGTGTGAAATTTTCTTTCTTGGTTCAAAATTATTAGAATTTTTTGTTTTCTAGTTCTGCATGTTATCCCTTTTATGGTTCTGCTAATAGCATAAATTTTCTTTTCGCATGGCCTTTTAAGGGTTTTGGGATTATCATATTCAATTCTATCCTTAATATGTAAAGGCAAACAACTCAGAAACCACTGCACCTTGGGTTTTCCATCAACAATATAAGGCACATATCGCAGTAAGCTTAAAAATTTACTATTTAACTCTTTCATACTCATGGTTCCCAACTTTAGGTTATAAAATTCTTTAGCTCGTTCCTCGTAATATTGCTTCGACAGAAATTTATTTTTATTATACTTTTTAAACATGCTCCAATTTATATTCTTCTCTTTTATGCCATCAACACGTTTTATGTCCTGCCACCAGATGTCGTATTTTCCTGGTAAGTTATAAATTACCATGCTCGCTTTTAATTGATTTGAATAATTATATATCTGAAGGTACTTTTTCATTCTGAACAACCATGCTTTGGATTCCTCTCCTTTTTTGTTTCTCCATTAAATGTTGGTGTTTTAATCTTTTTGAACTCCCTAGAAATCTCTTCATAGGGTTTGTATTTCTTCTTTCTAGAGCGATAATTACTCTCGCTACTGTCACTAGAATACGAGTGTTTATTTTGTGTGATTTACCATTAATTTCATAAGAAGAAATCCTTTCAACTTTAGAGTATTTTGAACTTTTACTCTTATGTTGATAGGACGTAGTGTCAGATTCTATCTTTTAATCATTTTCTTCGTTATAAGAATTTTCAAGCAGTATTTGATTCAGCTCCTCTTGAGATCTAAGGATTCTCTCATTTTCTTTTTTAACGGTCTCCATTTCAGTTTTTAGATCCTTAACTATTTGCAGTAATACAAACGAGTTATTAGTTATATATTCTTTAGCAAGTTCTTTTCCATATTTTTGTTCATTTAATGGGGACCTCTCCTTAGCATACTCTTCGAGCCCTTCCATACCTACAATATAATTCAGAAAATATTCTGTCCAACAACATTTAAAATCATAAATCAATATCCATACTTTCTATTAACTTTTTGTTTATGTGCACTAATCCACTTCAGGCCTAGTGTCTAAACTTGGGCTTTGATACCATATGTAACATCCCCAAAATTTCACAAAAATGTAAAATTTTTCTATGTGATATTAAATGTTAAATCATAGCCAAAATGCTAGTTTAATAATTAACTTTAATATAGTTAAGAGATAGATTACAAGACTAGACATCAAGAGAATTAAGGAGTTAATTTCCTTTGGTTAACTGTAACTAAAAGGCTACATAATTTTAATTACTAACTTGTAAGTCACCTACCACTAACCGTAATCAATCTATATTGATTTCTAGTCGAATAAAATATTTAACAAAGGTTAATGAGTTTCAAATGATTGAATTCATATCATTGGTTTGTTTGTAAGAATGTGTATGATTCTGATGGTTATTTTATTTTCTTACTTAAGGGGGCTTGAGGTTAGCTCGAGGCTTACTTAGGTTTTCTTCAAGCTAACGCAGATCCGATGCTTGTACAGGATTCACAACTAAGAACTTACTTCCAGGTTTACGATGTAAGAATTCAAGTCTTGGAAGAGTAAACAAGTAAGTTAGGAAATATATTTACTCTATAGACTTAAGCTTTAAATACCACAATGACTCTATTTATTATGTAGATTATCAAAGCATAAGAATTTATAGGCCTACAATAAGGACTATTTTACCTAGGTAGTAATTTGGAGTTGATAGTGTGATTATTTGTTATAAAAAAATAAATTATATAAAGGATGGTATGTAATTATAAAACATGATTTTAGTTGTTTTGGTACTAGAAGCCATAATACCTTCCAAATAATTTATAAATATGGATTTTATCCATATTAACCCTAGAACTTACCTAAGTATTAACATTCTTATCTTGGAAACTAAAAGCTAATTACAAAAAAGACAAACCTAGGCATATATTCGATGCATAAATTAACGACTACAATCTAGCTAAACCCCAACATGCATAAAATAAATTGTTTATTGTTAAGAAAAGTAATGGTGTTGTTTTTACACAAATCATAGGTTCCAAACTATATCAAGCACAAAAAAGATTTCAACAATAATGTAATCCACGTGGTGGATGCTCGCTTGATGAAGGGTTTTGGGTGATAAACCCTAAGAAATGACATTCAACGCTTTACCCTAGAAATTTGCTTGTTTTCAATTCAGTTGTTTGTTTTAGGAAGAAGGAGTAGGCGGACAGGCCTTTAGCCTCCTTGGTTCTTTGCAATAGTTTCCATGCTTGTCTTGGTTGTGGTGTTAGTAGACTTAAAGCTCTGGTTCTTTTCCATCATTTTTTTCATCAAGGCTCAATGTTTACATAATGGTCATTTCTTGTTTGCCCATGGTGTTAACAAGTTTGAAGCTCTGGTTCTTCGCCATAATTGTGAGGTCAACTTTAAGCAATTTGTAAGTTTAAGAGAATTTACTTGTGTTCTTCTTTTCTTTTGGTGGTAGGTGACGTTGCTTGGCATTGCACAGTTTAATGTTGAAGGTGAAGAGATGAAGGGTGTGAGCATGAAAGGATCAGGTAACCCCCAGTCCTAACCCTGGCATACCCTTTGTAGTGAATGTGTCGTATATGATACCAATGGTGCTGGTGGAATGTTACTGCGTGTTCAAATTTTACTTGTGGTAAAATGTTATTTTTTTTTGGAGCAATTGTGGAGGTCGTAAGGCCATCTTTAGTGATAACCCTTAGGGTTTCAACAATGAGCTACGACTCTTGTAATAAGGAGTTAGGATAAGAATATTACTGTTCCAAGGTTTGAAAGCATTGTTCAAAACTGTATCTAAGTTATATCGAACTTCCTCGGCATCTTTCTCAGCCACCGTAACTATTTAGAGACTAAGAAATGTGAAGTAATTTTTGTTTTATGAGTTGCATCCTATGGCGATTGTAGTGGTTAAATTTATTTATAAAAAGAAGACTATGTTTATAATTCTTGTCTTTAAAAGGCAGAGCTTATGGACATCGTGTAAATATCTGTTTAGTATTTGTTTTTCCTTTAGTATTTTCGGTTGCGCAGTGCATTAAGCTTGGTAAAGAGTTTTCAATGTTTTGTTGTAAATTATTCTATGGATGTGAACTGGTTAACGCCATTTGGAAAATTAGTTGTTGCAATTTTATTTGTGCACTCTGTACTATAAATGATTAACCTAGTGTTGGGCTCTGGGGCATACCTGGTTTCTTATGCTTTTATCTTTGCACCAACAAACAGACCCACAGTGTTGGCCCTTTCGGCAGCAACCTGCGAACAGGTTGCAGTCTCACCTGAAATAGCTATGGGGTGCCGCAAAATCAGGTTTCTGCAGGTGAAAGAGGGATATTACTGTACCTTTAGCCTTAACAAAGAATAATTATACAATACAGAGCTTCGACATTCACTTAAATAGCTTCACAGTTTAGATAAAAAGATAGTTTCTTGCTTAACTGGGAATTCACAGCGAAGTTAATACTTAGCAAATTATCTTACTTTACCATTCATCTACCTATCAAATGCATAAAAACATAACAGGGACAAAAATAAAAAGAACCACCACAACACAAGATATACGTGGCTCACCCCCAGTGTAGGGGCTACGTCCACAGAACTGTGTTTATATTCAACACTTTACAAACAACACAGTTCTGATCTACGCAGTTAGCTGCAGATCTTCTCAACAACCCAAAACTGCACACTTAGCTACAGACTCTTTCTTCCAAAACCCTCTCCGCACTCCGCTACAGAGGTCGTCCATGCACTCAGCTGGGACTTAACCTTAACCCAAAAATAGACCTTAGCTTCTTCCCATTACATTATCATCATAAACGTTTCTACAATTGCCCTTGACTCATTTACATAAGTGCCTATTTATACAAGTGCACTATTACAATACCATTGGATTAAACCATGGGCTTAAACCATGGGACATTTACAAAAAGAGGGGTTTCAACTCAACCCCGAAACCCCTAAGACTATTTTGGATCGTAACTCCGCTTACAAGATTTGCACCAAAACCGCGGAGTTGCCAAAATTAAGGACCTTCAAGGTCCGAGCCCCAACATGCCTCTAAGACTCACGAGTGTCCCGTCCCGAGACGCTCTGCTGCTTGTCGGGTGCAAGAATCTTGTTGGCGAAGATAGTAAACTACTTGTTGAGGCTGCACATGATATCCTCTGTTGCTTGCTCCTTCTCCACTATCTCTTGCAGTGTTGCTATAGATGCTTCGTTGGCCTTTTCTTGTGCAAACATGTCATACTCCTTCAATAATTTGAGTTGGTTGTACACAGCAGTGCTCAACTCCAAGGCCTCTTTAATGAGGGGTTGCATAGAGCTCGCTAACAGTGTTCCTTTTCTTCTGCAAGACTCAATTTCTTGCTGGAGCTCATTACTATACTTTACCTTAAGCATCTTCTACATAGGAGGCAATGTCTTAATTTCTGCTTTTATTGCATCCATCTCTGTCTGTCGCTGCTTGATGGTTTCTTGCAACTTTTCTACTTTGGGGTTGTCCTGTAAGTTTTCCCAGGCCTTGAAACTTTCGTCTAGAAGCTTTGATGCACTACTGACAAGATGTGAGATCTTCGTTGTTGAGGCCTGAATATCTCTGCGATATGTTGTTCCCTGACTTCTGGTGGACTCTCAGGAATGAGGTGAAGCTGAAGCTCCACAATCTGGGCCTCATGTTCTGCTCGCATCTTCTCTATCTGGATTCAAGACTATTATGCATAGTCTTTCAGCTTGACTATTCTTTGCTCCAGTTCTTCTTCATCCTGCATGTCGAAGTCAGGGAGACTTCGACACGCCTCATCTAATACTTGCGTTAGTGTACCCTTCTTGTTTTCTGCTTCCCTCTTCTTCTGTTCAGCTTCTTTCAACTGCGCTTCGAGGATCTCACTCTACTTCGTGGTATTCTCTAACTGCATGTGGGTGTAGCTATCTCATTCTCGGATCTCCTTCATGAGTGTCAATTGACAAATATGTAGCTCTAGCATAGACAACTTAGTGTAATCTATCTCAACTATCATGCTTGTCTGCGATCGATATGTTGCATCAGTTATTATAAGGGCTTCACTTGGTACTTGTCCTTTATTGTTTTTGACTAGCCACTGTCTAGTATTTGGCTGCACGCCTACTAGGGCACTGCTTACTGCAGTGCTTGTCACGGTTCTTTCCAATAACACCTTAAGTTTTGCAATTCGTTGTGCTACGCCAGTGAGCGCATCAAGATGTGTAGCTGCAAACTCTTCCCATTTGCTGTATAATACCTCGGTCAACTTTGTTAGAGCCTGATCAAGCTCTTCAATCATCAAATCGGGCTCTTCAACGATATTCTTTCCCTTCGACGCCTTAGTTTTCTTTCTGGGCTGAGGCTTAGTAACTTCCTCCGCTTCTGGGGACTTGCGCTTATCTGGGCAATGAGGGTCTGAGATGGTCTTGACTGACTCCTCTTCTTCTTCATCATCTCTGTCATCTCCACCATGGTCACCTTCACTTTTCTATGACTCATCTTTTTCTTCGCTCTCTTCTAGTGGGTCATTCTGCTGCAGCTGGCTAGGAATGGTATGTTGGGCCTTGTTCCTGCATCATTCATCCATTCAGCTGGCCACTGCTGAACTACTACGAGGATTTCTTCTTGGTTCACTATGTATGGTAGCTTCCACCATGTATGTTTGTTATCTGCGCGGGCCTGGATGAAGACATTATGCATGTCAGCCTTGAAGTTGGCCACTCCAGTATACTAAGAGAATAGCTCATTACTGAGCCGCGGTGTTTTCAAGATCTCATATGTGATATTCATTGAATAGAAGGAAAACCCATAGTTCGTCATCTGCTACAAGGCTTTATCCTGTGAAACCCAAAGAGATGCATACCTTGCTGCGCCAGGCATCTCTGAAGGCACATCAATGAATTGTGCCTCGGTAGGTTCTCTCCATCCTACTAGTGCAATAAGCACTAACAACCATGAATAATGAAAGGCTCTACCTTTCTCCTGTGCATTGCAAGCATCTGCAAGGAACTCTCTAGCAATGTACTCTATCCATTTGTAACTGTAGCCTTTGGCACAGTTCACAGCAATATTGACAATCGGGGCAGGTACTTGATTAGGTCTGCACTTTCGCATTAGTTTTCATGCTAGGATCTCTGCATCGAAGCGAATGTTCTGGTGCTGAATAGTCACTATTTGATAGCCTCGGTTTACTTTTGTCAAAATGAAGTGGTCCTTCATGTGCTGTTCCAGCTTCGTATCCTTGTGCTTTTCGACAAACTCAATTCTAGGATCAGGCCCTTCCTTTGGCAAGCCTGTAATCCTATGAATTAGCTCTCCATTGATAGCAATTTTCTGGCTTCCTATCCATAGGTGCCCATCATGCACCAACGCCAATAACTGCTTGACCACCACGGTAACCTGTGTGCTATGACCAAAGTGGGGGACATTCAGCATCTTCAATAAGCCAGCTTGCTCCAAGCCAGCAGCCCACTACTTTACTTCAAGCAACGTCATTCCAACCTCCGGATAATGGACGGAGTGCAAGTATTTCCTAGGTGCGAACTGTAGAAACTTCCCACGATCATTCATATCATGGTTTTCGTACTTGAGCCGGTCTAATATTCCTGTCATCGTTCCGACCAACTTCACACCCTGTGGCGGCGAAGGGGTACGTAATGTGAACTTGGTTGTCTGTCGAGGTGGCTGAACTCCTAGTCTAACAGGTGGGAGATAGGGTGGATGCTGCGGTGCATCATTCTTATCCTCACCAAAGTCTTCGAAATCTTCAGATGGGAGCTCTGTCGAACCAAGAGGATTCATGGGATCCTCCAGTGTCTTTCCTGGCAGCTTGTGCCTTTCTTCGTTCCGCTTAGAGCGAACTTCTACCTTAAATTTTTTCTGGTTGATCGTGTCTACATCGGTTGATTCGGTGCTTGGGGATTCTCTTCGCAAGGTGCAGATGCAGGTGGGTTTCTCATAAGGTTCTACAGACCCCTCTCTCTAAATTGTCTCAACAATTGCTGGACTTCGTGATCAGCTGACATGGACTTGACTCAAGAAAATGCGTAATGTGAAATTCGCAGGCCTGGGTGGCTTCTTATGGAATCCAATGATAAAATCTGCCATAAATGTGCATTAAAGACATCAAATCTGACTGAGCGGCGGTATATATTGTCCAAACGGCTCTAGATTCCTCAAAATCTCATCATTACAGGCAGTTAATGCAGTTAACGTACCAGCGCTGCCAAATCTGATTTTTTCCAATGGTCACATTTTAAGCTTCGACACACCTTTCTTCTTCGGCACTACCACTAACTTTAGCTTCGCCACATCCTGACACAGGATTTGAAAGGACTTTGAACTTTGACCCACGACATAATTTCTTCCACAACCTTCGACACTTCGTAAATTTTCCAACAATCTGCCAAAGCTCTCTGAGAACAACTTTATTATAGTCTAGTACCCAATTTCAACTATTCTTGGTACTTAGACTCTTCTTCTTGGTATTACTTCTGATCAAAGGGTACAGGCCCGTCCCTGTACTTATTTAATCTACTTCCATTCACCATGGAGGGAAAAATTTCTCCATTCAATTTAGCTAATTGAACTGCACCACCATCAGTAACTTTCTGAACTATGTATGGTCCTTTCCAATGTGTCTTGAACTTACCTGGGAACTTTATGAAATTACTGTCGTACAAGAGCACAAGATCACCATTCTGAAAATGCTTATTCTTAACGTGTCTATCATGTCATACTTTTTCTCTAGCTTTCTGTACTTGCTACTGGAAACCTACAATGAATCTGTCTTCTTCTAGTTCCAGTATCTTTGCCAGCCTTTCATTCAACACGGCTGGATCATCCATCCCTGTGAAGGAAGATATTCTGAGGCTAGGAACAATGTACTCCATAGGCATAACTGCTTCCTATCCATATACCAGCCTAAAAGGTGTATGGCTTGTCAACTTCTTACAAGTGGTTCTATAAGCCCATAATACTGCTAGAATTTTGAGATCCCAATCATTTCTTTTAACATTGCCAACCTTCATAACAGCATGCTCAAGGATCTTGTTAAAGGCTTCGATAGTTCCATTTGCTTGAGGATGGTAGGCAGTACTCTTCTAATGATACACTTGAAATTCTTCGGTCAAAACTTCAATAGTCTTATTCAGGAAATGTGAGCCTTGATCACTCATAAGAATTCTAGGACACCCAAACCTCGACAAGATATTATCAAATATGAACTTCGTAGATGTAGCAGTGCTATAGTCCTTGACTGATTGAGCTTTGGCCCAACGATTAAGGTAATCAGTTGCTGTAATAATGTACCTTGCTCCATATTTCTTTGTAGGGGGATTGATTGGTCCAGCAAAATCAATAGGCCATTTGTCAAATGCTTGGAAAGCTACCTATGGAACCAGAGGCATCTCATCCCTCCTGGATGGTTTTCCTATCCTCTAACAGATATCACAGCTGTGGCAATACTCTCTTGCATCCTTATGAATTGTAGGCCACCACAATCCAGCTGTCATAATATTTTGTGCCGTAGGTTTTCCTGCATAATGGCCTCCTGCTACTCCAGAATGTGGCGCAGCAAAAAATCAACGGCTTTTCATGCTCCAGGACACATCTGTGTAGTATTTCATCTGGTCCCATCTTATATAGCTATCCTACTATCAAGTTAAATTCAGCTGCTTCTTCTGCTGTGATGTCATCTCAGAGGGTGCAAAACCTATAGACAAGTAATGAGCAATATCCTGAAAATAGTCATCGACCATCTGGATGGCAAACAACTGGGAATCAGGAAGACCTTCATCCAAACTAATGGGCTCTTCTCCTAACTTGAGCCTCGACAAGTGGTCAGGCCCCAGGTTAAGTCTTCCTGGCTTAACTATGATCTCAAAGTCATACTTCTGAAACAAAATCAGCCATCTGCATATCCTTCCACCTAACACAGGCTTGTTAACCAAATACTTCAAAGAAGAATGGTCAATGAACATCTTAAAATGAGATCCTAACAAATAATGTCGAAACTTCTGCAAGGTATAAACCATAGCTAGAACTTCTCGTTCTGTCGTAGTATAATTCTTTTCTGCTGTGGACAATTTTCTACTTGCAAAAGCAATAGGGTGACCAATATTACCTTCACCTGACTGAGCCAATACTATACCTAGAGCAATGGAAGATGCATCGACATGAACATGAAACTCCTTACTCCAGTCAGGGAATACTAATATGGGGGCAATTACCATCTTTTCTTTCAAAATATCCAAGCTTTCCTGACATTCATGTGTCCACTCAAGCTTAATATCTTTCTTTAATTTCTTTTCCATAGGGGCTGTAATATGAGCATATCCTTTAATGAATTTCCTGTAATATTCAATATGACCAAGCGTAGTGCAAAGTTGCTTAATAGACTTTGTAGGTGGCAAGTTCACAATAATGGCTATCTTCGCAAGATCCACCATCAATCCTTGCTTGCATACAATGTGACCTAGCAGAATTCCAAAAGGTGCACAAAAGAGACACTTCTTTAGGTTTAATGAAATCTGATGCTATCTACACTTGTCCAGCATAAGTATTAAACTAGTTATATGATCCTTCAATAACCCAAAGATAGTCCAATCATCAAAGTAAACTTCCAAGAACTTATGAACAAATTCCTTAAATGCAGATATGACTACTCTGGAAAACATAGCAGGTGCATTCTTCAATCCAAAGGGAATAACAGTATACTGAAAAGATCCCATTTCTGTAGCGAAGGTTGTTTTATGTCGATCCTCTGGAGCAATTCTGATCTGATAGTAACTTGAAAATCCATCAGTGAAAGAATATACCTCTTGACCTCCGACATTGTCTAAAACTTCATCTGTAAAGGGAGTAGGAAAAGGATCATGTAAACAGGCATCATTTAGCTTCCTCAGATCAACACAGATTTTGATTTCTCCCTTGGTCTTCTTTTCTTGTACTACCATAGGGCTGACCCATTCGGACTCTTCGGTAGACTCAATGATTCCTGCAGCGATCATTTTATCTAGCTCCATCCTAACTTTTTCTTTATACCTAGGATTCAGCCTATAAGGGTGCTGCTTCAGAGGATTCACATCAGCTTTCAAAGGGATTTTTATCACTCCTATATCACCAAGGATACCTTTCATTTCTGAGAACTTCGTCGGAAATAAGTCCTGATAATCATGGAGGAGTTCAGTCACTTTGCTCACCATTTCTTCGTCCCAATAATCACCAATGGTAGCGTACTTAGGCATTTCTTCTGATACAATGTTTACTTTCCTTGTCTTCAAGGGCTGAGTTACTTCAGGTGATTCAACTGCTGGTCCATGTACTTCGCAATGTCCTTCTGACTCAGGAATATTAATGTTGCAAAGGTCATCGTCTTCATCAATGGCGAGGTTATAGAATTCTACTACATTAGCTTCTTGTTCCTTCCAATCAGGTTGGTACTCGGCTATTTCTTTATCATCAAACACCTTAGTATGGATCAACCTAATAGTTGCATCCAAAGTAGGGAAAACCTCAGTAATAGAAAATGTGAGCACAAAGCTAATAGAAAGGCTAACCCAACTTACAGTACCATGGAAAAGATCCACCTCTGCATACAGGTTCTTTGCTACAGGTTCCAGCGTGTGTACAAACCTATGTAACCATTCTTCACAAGGTACATGCTTCCATGCTTCATAACACTGCTCCAAATGTTCCTGAGGGCTGGTCTTACCATTAAATCTGCTTCGTACCTCCTGAGGTTGATCCATGAATCTCAGGAGAAGAAACTTTTGATAGGCACTCCAACTGTGAATATACTTTTTATGACCATTCCACCATCTGGCAGCTGTGGCTCTGAATACTGAATCTAGAGTCTCTATTTTCTATGAATCTGGTACTTATTTTGAGAATTGTACAATAAAATATTCTAGGTTTGTCAAGCCATCAAAAGTAGGTAATATTCTTGTCTGTGAGCCAACCCATCTGATAGACTTAGTAATTCTTGCACATCGATGTCCATGTAGCTCATTAGCTTGTGCAACGGTTTGTACCCTATAAGCATCATAGGTTCACTCTCTCATGAGGTCAAAACTGTGACATTCATATTCATTGTGTCCAACTGACTTACAGAACTTGCATTAGGGATTCTTAGGTACTTGAACATATCTCTATAGCAAATAGCAATCTTCAAGTCGATGCTGGCCAGTTGTTCTACAGATCTCACAATATAGGACATTATGGTAAAACGGGTTTGGTGCACCAGTATTCAAATAATTTCTTAATGCAGGACACTGTTCTTTGTCATGACCTTCTGTCTTACATCGTGTACACTAAACCTCTTCTCGAATAGATTTCCCTTTTTTCATGTCGCGAAGCTCCAAAGCCATTTCTACTAATTGTGCCTGTATCTGGGCTATCCCAGAGTTGTCTCCAACAGGAGTTGTTTCAAGTTTCATAGCAATTTCCAATGCCTCTTGCTGATCAGCAACCTTATGTTGCATAAGTGGAGTCCTGATATGAGGCAATAGTGCTACAATGAACCATTCTTTATGCTGTTCTGGTCCAATAGTGAAGCTAACTTGATCCAACAGAACCTTGAACCTCTGATCAAAGTCCCAAACTGATTCACCATGCTTCTGCTGAATTTCTTTCAGTTCATTTCTACACCATGACTCCGATTTAGGCTTATTGAATTCTTTGATCATTGATTTTTTAATATCAGCCAAGATATAGTTCTGAGTACTAGAAAAATTCATAAACCAAGTCAAAGCTCGGTCTCTGAAATAGGTGACCAGCTATGCTATTCTTGTATTTTGATCCCTAATATTCTTAGTAGTCCAAATAGCTTCGCATAAGAACCAAAACTGCTCTGGATCCTCTGATCCAGTTCCTTTAAAGAATGGGAGCTTGATATCATAATTCACATGGGCCATAGTGAATTGAGGGGGAGGAGGAGGAGGAAGACTAATAACAGGGGGGAGACTGGTAACAGCAGGAATGGAACTTACGGAGGTAAACTAACCTGTGACAGGACTACTCGGGCTAGGGTTACTTTCAGACTGCGAAGGGTTCTCATGGATAACAGATCTTTGCTGCGGAGTTATAGGAGGGTTTCTAACAAAAGGGGTTTCTTCAGATTCTTCAGGACTTAATGAGGTATAATCGGTATTCTGGCCTAGGCTATAGGATCCAAGATTTTTCTTGTATCTTTTACCATTGTGAAGCAAACCACTTTGTTCGTCGAAGTCACTTTCGCTTCCAAACATAGGTTAGTAGCAATAAATCTAGCAATCTGATTGGATAAGCAATATGCCTTTCTCAACCAAGAGCATTTTAATTTTTAGACTTAATGAATTTAGGTACTTACCCCTTGGTCCTTTGAAAAAATGTCTTTCTGCTTCGCTGAAAGAAGTATGTGTGTCGATGGTGAACTCCGTCACATATGCTTCAAGGGTTCACGTTGTCTAGAAGTCAAAATCTCTTGATAGCGCGTTGTTCACTCTTTTCAATAGCTTAATTCTTTCTGGGGTCCAGTCAGGAGACTGATCTTCTTTGAAGTTTGCCTTTCTTTCTGTC
Source organism: Pseudotsuga menziesii (assembly GCA_001517045.1). NCBI lineage: Eukaryota > Viridiplantae > Streptophyta > Pinopsida > Pinales > Pinaceae > Pseudotsuga > Pseudotsuga menziesii. The sequence continues at coordinate 636,137 of LPNX010879069.1, read as the reverse complement.
AACCTGGATAACCACTAGTGCAATTCTATGTGGATACTAGCAAAGAAAATTTCATAAATATAAGTAAAAATGTACCTTTGCAAGAAGTCGTCTGAGCTACGATGAGGGTCCTTATTCTCTTGTTAAACAAATTTCAGATAAGTATCTCCAACCCAGTCACTGATTTATTTTACTGTGGGCCTCCAAATCATATCCCTATACGTATGACATAGATCCCTCTTGAAGCAGATACTCGTTAAACCAGCAACGGAACCAATTTGTTGGGCTTTGGGGCAGACTCGAGTTCTTATGCTTTTATCTTCGCACCAACTAATAGACCCACAGTGTTGGCCCTTTCGGCAACAACCTACGAACAAGTTGTAGTCTCACTCGAAAGAGCTATGGGGTGCCGCAGAATCAGGTTTCTGTAGGTGAAAGAGGGATATTACTGTACCTTTAGCCTTAACAAAGAATAATTATACAATACAAAGCTTCGACATTCACTTAAATAGCTTCGCAATTTAGATAAAAAGACAGTTTCTTGCTTAACCCTTAACTGGGAATTCACAATGAAGTTAATACTTAGCAAATTATCTTACTTTACCATTCATCTACCTATCAAATGCATAAAAACATAACAGGGACAGAAATAAAAAGAACCACCACAACACAAGATATACATGGTTCACCCTGAGTGTAGGGGCTACATCCACAGAACTGCGTTTATATTCAACACTTTACAAACAACACAGTTATGATCTATGCACTCAGCTGCAGATCTTCTCAACAGCCCAAAATTGCGCACTTAGCTGCAGACTCTTTCTTCCAAAACCCTTTGTTCACTCAGCTATAGAGGTCATCCATGCACTCAGCTGGGACTTAACCTTAACCCAAAAATAGACCTTAGCTTCTTCGCATCACATTATCATCATAAAAGTTTCTATAATTTCCCTTGACTCCTTTACATAAGTGCCTATTTATAGAAGTGCACTATTACAATACCATGGGCTTAAACCATTGGACATTTACAAAAAGAGGGGTTTCGACCCAACCACGAAACCCCTAATACTATTTTGGACCACAACTCCGCTTACAAGCTTCGCACCAAAACCGCGGAGTTGCCAAAATTAAGGACCTTCAAGGTCCAAGCCCCAACACCTAGGGTTTGGTTTTATTAAATAGTTTTGGTAATCTTCTTGTTTAGTAAATGGATATAAAGGAATGTATTAGATATTAGGGTTTAGAAGAATAGTTTATGAACATTAATAATAATATTAATGTTATAACGATTATTTATAAATTGGTTGTAATATCCCAAATTTTGGACCTAACACTTATAGGCATGTGCCTATTGACTATGATGATTATCTTGATGTTTTATTTTATATTAGGTCAAAGATCCCACTGCATATGAACATGATTATTATTTTTACATATTGGGCATAATACAATTATTGATGATATATGTATATGCTTGTTTGTGTTGGGCGTGGACTCTGAAGCACATGATTGACAATATTTTTTGTGTCGAGGGAGGAGCTCTAGAACACTTGAGTGATTGATGAATTGTGTTGAGCGAGAAGCTATGGAGCACATGAGTACTTACCTTTGTGTTGAGAGAGAAGCTCTGGAACACATGAAAAGATAATTAGATGTGTTAGGAATAAGTCCTCGAGCCTTCCTTGTTGATGTTGAGCATAAGCTCTAGAGCATCGGATCCTTGGCCATTGTATCCCTACGTGTATTGCACAAGTACATCCTATCATTTAGTGTAGAGAAAAAGCTCTAGAATTGCACTATGTTTGTAACTTCCTTCTATAGGCATTGAGTATGGGATTTCGTAAGCGGTAAGTGTTACTGAAAAGAATTTAATAAATTCTGAGTGAAAATGACTCGAGAAAAATATTTATCTCATCATACTTATTTATAGGTGATTAAATGAATTTTCAAATTTATGTATTCTCATCAAAGTATTGAAGAGATACCACATTATATGAGGGAAATCCAACATGCAAGGATGTTTAGAGTTGCCTAGCCTAATATACCTAAGCCACCTATCTACTTGACCTTAATGAAGAAGTGTCATTAAGTCTAGGGATCATGGTACATGATTTCCAAAGACAAATATTAACAAGTGTTATTATACTATTTATTTTATACATAGTATGTATAAATAATTAATTATGATTAAACATATAATTAAATAAAAGAAAGAAGAGAAGCTCCATCAATTATTATTTATTATTAAAGGATTAATAAATAGTATAATGCCTATGAAAGTTAGACTAGGAACTAGTTAAAAGTTCCTAAGTTAAGTATTGAAAATTACCCCAGTAATTAAAAAGGGTTAAACCAAGAAATCAAGGATTTCTGGATTTAACTATCCATTTGACTGAAAAGTCTATCTATAAAGACTCAAGCGAAGAAAAGGGTTGGAGTTCTGATTTTTATCTTTGGAGAATTATTATTCTTCCTATTTTGTCTCTCAAGTGTTTTCTTGGAGAAATTTTTTCTTGCAAGGAAAAGAGGATTGATTCAGAATTCAATACCAAGTAGGAAACCCTACCTTAGGAGCTCTAAGCTACTTTCATGTTGGATTCCAGCTCGAGGGGATCCGGATTAAAACCAGGAACGGTTTCGGGTCATGGTTGGGTGGAACGTAGTAGTTCCCAAGTGTTTTGGTCATCAAACAGAGGTCAGGTATGCATTGAATTGTTAATGATGGTTATTTGAGTGTGCTGGTTCAGCCATTAACAGAGCTTCAAATTCAAGGTTTGTATTCCTAAAATGCTAACCGTAGGTTATAAATTTTAATATATATTTTGTATTACCAGGGTTTGTATCCTTAAGATTGTTTCTGTATTATTCCAAGTATTTAGTTTATGCTTACTGTAACTAGGATTTGTTATCAGCAATATAATTATTTATTCCTTGGGTTTTTGTACTTTGCTAACATATTACATTTGTCAGTAGAGGCTTGTTTCATGTTTTATTTAAAACTAATTCAGTAGTAAATAAACTAGAATGCTAAATATGACTATTTGGTAACATAACTAGAATATAAATTAAATCCACTAAGAACAGTTTTTATCTAAAACAAAGATAATCAAATTATTAAGGACCTTTCAAGGTCTGTATCCATATTACAAATTAATATTAAAATACTCCACATAAACAAAACAACATTATAAATAATCAGAGGAGGCATCATGACCATCCATGTGGTCCTTATCAAAACTTTGTTTACATACATAATAATCCAAAATCATCACATAACATTAACCAAATAGTAATTAAGACTCTTTAATATCCAACATAGGTCACAACATTTATTCCCATGGATGTCCTAGACCCAAGGCCAAAGAACAAATTAATAACCATAGCATAAATTTACAAACATTAATCGAATAACGCAACCATGCTGATGTTCTTTAAAATATTAAGAACCATAACTAATACATAATGCACAAAAACCTATTCTTTTAATAACCCATAGTCTTTACACATGGTAACAGTCTTTACACATGGTAACGCACAAGATTAATTCCTGTAGGTTGTTTCTATTCTTAATCTAAGGCCACACTATACATTAGGTATGTGGGCACCAATTATTAATAACCACAATACTTCCAATAAAAAATCAAACTGTTGTTTCCAGCCATTACATTCGCTACAACGAGGGTTATAACTAAACGCTATGTTACGGCCTCGACCACAATTATTTCTTTTATATACAGTCCACGCCTGTGAACCTACAGCACGATAGTATTCCTATGATTTCCCATGGTTTTTACATACCCCCACTTACATAATAAACCAAACAATATAATAAGAAATGTAGCCATTCAAGATGGGACAACAAGCCTGTCATGAGCCAAGGCCATACATGGCATGCCTTCACCTATTTGCTCCCCTTAAAACATAACTAGGTAATAATTATAAATGCACACAAAACTCCAATGAAGGCATGTGCCTCATCCAAACATAAGTATTTAAACCATTGTCACAACATAAGTTTCACACACAGTCGCATTATTAAACCATGAATTAACAGCAAGACTATCGTAGCCACAATGGGGAAGGATCAAGCCATTCATGGCTTAGTATCTCAACACCCACATTGTTCATCATTACAACCCATTAAAATACTCAACACACAGACCTCAAACGAAGGCAAATTCCTGTGCTAAAATTTCCTTATTAAACCATTGACATGGAATTCACATTACACAACACAGTAAGTGAAACGACATGAGTCATTTATTAAAAACGCAGAGTATAGAAATCATAGACAGTATGGTAAATTGTAGTGCCTCCACACAGTCGCTTTCGAAGCCAAAACGAAGTCTATATGGGCATGACAATCGACTATGGCACCATTGCAAGCAATGGTGTCACCCAACCCTCAAAGGCCCAAACCAATAAATCATTACAAACCCAAACATTTTTACACAGAACCAGAGGAAGGGCGATCTTCACTCCATGATCAAAGCCATTGAACCATTTAATTTAAATCCAAGTCTATAATCGTATGCCTGAAGGAGAAATTTAAAACCCCACAATGAAACCCCAAAACCAAATAGTGAAGACATCATTCAGTCGGGCCAAGAGGTAACATGCAATTGCTTGTTGGAAGCCTTACCGTTCACCATTTCCATCATACAGGAATCGATGACAAGCTTTGAGCCACGACTCTCTCCACAGACCCCAACACCTACAACCATTCACAAACAAGATGATGAGAAGCATGACAACAATTTATTGCAACAACGTAAACCATAGAAATGATAAGAGGATGAACGAGGATCTTACCTATAATATCATAGAGGTCTCCTCCATTCTCCCCTACGGAGAGCAATACCAAACCCCAACTCAAAACCTTGCAAATGACCAAACCATCGTGTCCCCAAGCCCTAAGCTTGGGGCTGTCACGTTGTCGCAAGAGCATTGAATGCACCAGTTGGAATCCATCAATAAAATACAAAACCCACTCTCCATAGACAAGCTTCATTGCATATTTCATGGCCTCTATTTCCCATACCAATGCTTAAACCCTACTAACATATGGTTCCACCTTATGTTATCTCGCCACCCTATTTCCTATCGCCATGCAACATTATAATGTAGACATCATAGCAAGGCTTAACAAATTACATTGATAAGATTTAAGTGTAAAGTCCATATATGGTCCGCGCTAGCCTTAAGTCAACCCAAGACTTATGTAGTAATATAATTTATTTACCATAGGTTTAAAACCTATTAACATGTGAACCTTAGAATTTAAGAAATAAAATTAACACAATATAATTAAGCCCTAATCTTTTTCTTAGTCAACATGGCATATGGAATATTCCATGTTAATTACCTTTAAATAAATGGCTTGGTTTTGAAGGCCATGTACTTAACTTGCAATAAGAGGCACACAAGAAATATTAATAAGACTTAAAAAAATACACATAGAACGAAGTTAGTACTAATATGTAAAACCATAAATTACAATTCTGTAATGAAGCATAAGCAATATACAAGAAATTTAGTAGTAGGAGCTAAATTGAGAAGAAGGGTATTTTACCTGGTGTAGTTTTGAGTCGACAAGGAACCTAAAGTCACAGTTTTCTGTACTCTTTAAATAATTTCCAGTCCCAAGCATGAACTGCATGTAAATAGAATAGGTACCTTAGTTCAGAGAACTAAGTAAGCCTGCTAACAAGTAAACACCTTTACCTCTCCAACCGTCATGGGGGAACGAGTCCCTCCACTCCGCCCACTTTGTTTCCACAAACAAAGTTAAGTTAGGACTCCATAATTAACAAGTGCGACAATGCAGAAAGGATGAAGCATATAAATCCAGTGACAACACATCAGCGACGAAAGTGTAAACATAACACTAAGTAGTAAACAGTAGTACAACATCATCAGTAAAATACATTAAAAAACTAATGACTGAAAGTAAAAGACAGAACGTAAGAACAGCCTAAGAATAAACAGAGGTACATGAATTGTACAATAGAGTTCTGTAAGTGAATAATGTTTTGTCTAGGTAGTTTTTACTAGGCTATAATTTTTTATATTTTCAATTTTTTGGGACATTACATTGGTTTACTAAGTACTTATTTTATATACTATAATACAATAGGTGTTATAATCTTAACCCTTTTCAGCCTTTTATCTGTACCTCGTGATCTTACTGTGCTAGATGTTTAAAAAGAAACAGTTTGAGGTTTAAGTTTGCATTATTTTCCATAATGTAACTAGAGTAACATTGGTTATATTTTAGGTTTTATAGTATTAAAATAATAATTAGTTTTTCTTTAATAAGTGTAAATAATCAAATTATAATACTGTAATTATTAATGTATTATACTTCACACAGTTGAATGTCTATGAGACAAAGGCTTTACTATAATAGACTCTATATAATATTCTTAGAGGCTTTTGTATAAAAGTTTAACTTTCATAAATGGATTATTATGGTAAAATAGCTTGAAAAAGAAAATAAAAAGATTCCAATGTTAAAACAATTACTCAAAGATATTACTTGTAAGTTATCAAAAGAAAAGATTGTTGATTTATTTCTATGTAAACTTTTCAATTCAATAATAGTTCACATCATTTTATCCATGTATAATCATTCCTATCTACAACTTAACAATCCTTTCATACTAGAGTACGTCATCGTAAGATGAGTGAAAAAATGCAGAAATGTAATTTACTCATTAATAAATCATTTCTAATTATAGACTCATTTATTCTGATAGTCATATACAAGTAAACTATCTTGAATAAATTGTAGACTTATGCATTCTACTAGCAGATTCAAAATATTCAAGTAATAATAGGGAAAACTAAACATGGCTGCTTTCATTCCAGTAATTTGCTTGGATAGAAAATAAATAAGGTAACACAATGAAACCTGGTAATTTGTAGAAGAGACAAATAACCCAAGGATCCTATTCCACGCAACCTTTTCCTGAAGATAGCTCAATTAATTTTCTTAGGACCCCTGAGCCTATCAACTGATCCAACACGATGAAAGCACTGTGTGGAGAAATGGGATTAAATACCCCTACAACTCATCAATAGTACTTAACAACAGTAATTCTATTCTTAGTAGTATAGAACTCAGCTATGTGGTTGCACTAGTTATGAATGCAGTCTTAATCACTTAACTCACTTCTAACTTTCCCCTCATTGAATCTCTTGTGCTCCTTTTTCAACTTCCAAAGTTTCACAAGCTAACAATAAACATCCTCCTACTGAGTTCGATGGATAGGTATATGCATGTCTAGGTATTTTGGTCAGTTTTTTTTAATTAATGAGCCACTTGCTCTATTCCACTATATTGGTGAACATGACCATGAAATTAAGGAAGCTGCCCCCGACAACAGCTAGAAGTCATTAAGGATGTTGCCATGTGTCAGTTTGATCTCACCCCAGTCTATTCCTCCTAGTGGGTTAGTGGACACTCATTCAACAACCTCCTTAGGATATTTGTCTCATCTTTTATTTATTACATAATAAAATATTCAACATAATTAATTATAATCATCCTTAACTCAACTTGGTCAACACTCATAAACTTTATAATAAAAGTAAAATATAATTTTTTTAAAACGTAAAATGTTATTGAAATTGGGGTACGTAACAAAACCTTTCATTAATAACTGGACATAGTAGTTTCAATTCATAACTTAATAAATGACGAGTATAATGTAACTAGTCACAATCCCAAAACATCAATGCCCAAATATAACAACATGACATACAATTATACATGGATATATGTAGACGAGTTATGTAAAGGTAGCTAATGCTTACATAGAGTGTGCATGTAAAATAATAGTACTCAACCAAACATCACACATAATTACATAAGTTACTATTTGTTGACACATACTTAAATCATGAATCTGTATTGTTTATTCATTTTCAATAACCTAAATTATAATGACCTATGAAGTTATCATATAGTACTAAGACAACACAAGAATTAGCTAGAGGATTCATCACACACATCTAATTATGTTTCCATCTAAAACATTCATGGCATTCATATTTTCCTACTTCCTCCTATCTAGTTCACAACTAACTTCCACATCCTATCCTTCGTCTGCTGGACTACCCTAGAGTGTCAACTACATGACTTAACTCTAGTTAGAACATGTAAGAAGAAGTGTTGATTCCATCTACCAAGCTTCCCCAACAGAAACCCATTAGTCATCATCACACACCTTAGGGAACGTTCTCTAAAAAAACCCTCCCACGACTCTAGGTTTCGGGGATAAAAGGTGGGTAATGCCTCCACCCCCCTAATAGAACAAGCGAATATGTCCACATTGACATAGTGATTGTGTTCCGACTGTTGTACTTATATTTTTTCATCGAATAACCAACTTTGGCTGTTGATTTTCCTGAAATATCACACATCATGATAATATAAATAATAACACATAACAATAACAATTCATTCTCATAACATATATTTTGGAAATCATACCATCTAGGTATCTCAATTTTATAGGGATCAACTATACCTTAGGTATTCTAAACATGTTAGTTAGTGTCATAACCAAATGTCATGCAATGTCGTGCAATCCTCGACATGTATTCATATTTTGTTAATACTAAACAACAATGTAACAATTTTGTACCATGCATATGGAATCATAATCAATTATTTGACACATAAGTTTAAATCGGTATCCAGATACCATCATCTATTTTTTTTTTGTAAGATGCTTTAATCTATTATAATACAGAGCCAAAAATTACAGAGTTCATCAAGACCAGAGGAGGCCGAAGGTGGTGGAGCCACGACCTTGTCCTCTCAAAATAAGGTTGTCTAAGAGAGCCAGAAGAGAGATTGTTCCACTTTGAAAGTAAAGGCCGAGGCCTATAGACTGAAATAGTTACAAATTTTAACAGTAAAACAACATAAAATAAGACAAGAGCTTGGAAAAATACACAGGGAATGACCCAAATAGACATAGACTTAAGCTTGGAAGAAGAAATAGGAATTGACCTTTCCAGAAACATAAAAAATGTCCTGGATATAGACACAGACAAAGGAGATAGACACGACAAGCAAAAAAACCAAAAAAACTGGACATCTTGAGCATCAAACAGGTGGAATGTCTAGAATTTCTTCGGTTACGAGGAAATCCCATATTTCCTCCTGCGACTTACTAGGAGAGTTTGTGGCGAATTCCAGAGGAAATTTGGGCTACAACTGCTGGGAAACCATCACCTTCAGGCGCTTGATAAACGGCTCAACCATCGAGGGAAAGGGAAAGCTACTTGTTGTGGCTCTGCACGAAGTGCCACGCTGCTGCAACATGCTGAGTAGGAAGTAGTTCAAGGAGGCAGGCTCACTGTGAGTTTGCAGATGCTTAACAGGCAAAGGTGTGTGCTTAGTTGAGCATATCCAAGCTCTGATATCCAAATACCACATTGCCGCACTCAATACCTTCTCCCTCCCTGCCATCGTACGCACCATGAATGACAAAGCAAAGCCTTGAAGGCTAGGATTGAAGCCAATCTTTGCCACCCCATGTCATAGGTGCAGAGTTGAAAACCCTCTTTTATCCCATGCTTGGAGGATGATGAAGGTTCTCGTAGGTGTCATCGTTGTCGAGGTTGGCATGTTGATCACCATGCATCCTTCATACTGATCAAGGAGAGGCCTGTTGATGAGCTTTAGATCACACACCCACATCCAGGGGGAAGAGATACTTTTTAGCTAGCTGATTTATTTTGAGAAGAATATTGGAATCCAGACAGCCATGTAACATGCCTTCCACTAAAGGAAGAGGAGAGTTCACCCCAGATTTAGCTAAAAATTCTGCTAGGGCGTTGGATTTCCTATGAACGTGGTGGAATGAAATAGCATTCCTGCACAGCAAGAGGGTGGCTAGACAAGTGAGAGCATGGGCCAAGTGCCATCTAGAAGAAACTTTGGAAATGGACTTGCTCTGGAGGATTTTGGCTGCTAGGGAAAGGATGATGGCTGAGTCCTCTTCCACAATTGCCAGGAGAAGGTTTTTTCAGGAAAATATCGTTAGAACAACTATCATACCTTCCAGTTCCATTGCATTATTGGAGTTGATTCCCATGTTACCGTAGAAAATGTGGATGATGGTCCCTTTATGATCTCCGATTACTCCTCCAAAGCCAGCCAAGCCTGGATTACCCTTGGAGGCACCATAAAAATTTATCTTGAATACATTTCCAAGAGGAGGATCCCAATGAAAAGGGATTTCCACTTGCATGGTGGGAGTGCTACAGGGAGATGGGACCACAGAGGTATCGAATCTTAAAGCAGCCAAGATGTTTATCTCATTATGGACTAAGGGTATGTCCTCGCTCAACGAGCCTTTGGCGTGGATGATGTCCTGAAGATTTTTTTTAATCGTCTCCCAAATATTTTTCACTGACCCAGTGGAATTCTTGAATATTCTGTTGTTTGTTTCTTTCCACAAGTTCCATAGAATGAATCCCAGGGTGAGAGTCTAGAGCTGATTCAGGATTTTACTTTTAAATGGAGAGTCCCTCCATAGATGAATAGTGTTAGATACATTACCTTTAGCTCTATTGGCGTGTCTAAAATCTTCCACAACATAATCCAATAAAGATCTAGAGAAGGGATAGGTGTCTAGGAGATGGTCCATTGTTTCTTGATGATCATTACAAAGGCAACATCTGGAAGGTCTTTGGAAGCCTTTTCTGGATAGATTTTCCTAGGTGAGGATCCTCCTGTGAAAAATAAGCCAGAGAAAATGAGATATTTTGGGCCATTAAGGAGGTTTCTATATTTGGTTCCAAATCGAAGAGCCTGGGCATCTGACGTGGTTGAAAAATTGTCAGATGCCTCTTTGACTGTGAAGGTACCCGACGGCTTGTGCCCCCAGCAGATGATGTCCCCTTCGTGAATGTGTTTGAGCCAACGGTTGCAAATTTTGGGCTAGAGAGAGTCGACAAGTTCTTTTCTAGGGACCTCATTCCAGTTAGAGGGCTCTTTCCAATAGCAGAATCCCCCAGTCGAAGGTTGCCAGAACTATTCAAATTTTAGGTGGCCATTGCATTGAATATAGCTCTGTTCAACAGGATCAATAATTATACTCTTTAGGGGAAAAATTTGTTGCCAGGAATCATACCAAAATAAAGCCTTGTCCCTTTCTTTTATTTCCCAAAAAATTGTGTTGCTGCACTAAATCCCTTTGCTTGTTAGCTTCCTTATAGATGTGCGATCCTGGAATGTCTTCATCGAATATGATTAAGAAATGGGGGGGATAATCCATTATATACTTGGTGTTCCACCATTTGGTCCAAGGAGAGTTGTTTTTAGAGATCCACGTCCACCAAAGTTTTGCTAAGAGCACCTGATTGTTGAGTTCTGGATCTATAATTCCAAGGCCACCCTCTTTTTTCTTATTGCAGAGTTTCTTCCATCTTACGAGATCCCAACGACTATTTATTTTGTTGCAACCCCAAAGGAAGGACCTTTGCGGATCTTTGATGTATTTTAGCACCCATTTTAGAGATTCCAAAATAGAGAATAGGTATAGAGGCATAGATTGCAAGGTAGACTTGAGGAGGACCGCTCGGCTTGGGAGGTTTAGGGCTTTGAAGGTCCAGGAAGAGAGTTGGCTCTCAAGTTTGTCAAGGAGTTATTTCCAGGAGGCATGCTTGATGGCTGCATCAAATAGAGGGGCTCCTAGGTATTTAGTAGGAAAGGATGACATTGAGAAGCGGAGTATGCGGGTGATGTTTCACTGGGCTACTACCCCAGTATTGAAGAAGAAGATATAATATTTTTCCAAGTTTAGAGAAGTTCTGGAGTCTTCTTCAAAGGTTTGTAGGAT